>JAAOMT010000494.1:176666-205434 GCA_016748015.1 Geosiphon pyriformis
AGAAATTGAAAAAAAAAAAAAAAAAAAAAAAAAAAAAAAAAAAAAAAAAAAAAAAAAAAAAAAAAAAAAAAAAAGTTTTCCCATTCCAAATAGATTTTCCCAGTTAGGAATACAAAGAATACTAAAAATAGTACAATGTTTCATAAATTATCAAAAAACTTGCACAAACAAAAAGAAAAAATAGTTAGATCCAAATTCATACTAATATGTCCTTCTATGTTCTTTATCAATATTAAAAAGGAATAAGTTGATATTTAAATCTCGACTAAATAATTGTGATAAATTAAATTTGAAATTTCTTGACTTTAAAGATAATTATAATTTGATTTTTTTTTTAATTTAAATATTATCTCGTCCTTTATAATAATAAAAAAATAAAAAATAAAAAATAAAAAAAAACCAATATACATGGCACGAACACCATCTTTTTACTTTTCATCATTATCATTATTTTTTGTTACTTTTTTTAATGTAGCATTATTTTTCATAAATTGTAAAGCCGACGATTCCAATGATTATTACCCACCTCCACGTATTGCACATTCTGCAACAATTATAGGTGATAGATTATATTACTTTGGAGGACAAAAATCTGATAATATTTATTACAACGATTTATCTTATTTGGATTTGAATAAGACATTGACGCAGAATAAGCTTTTTTTTGTGAGTGTATCAAGTTTGAGTACAACTATTCCAGGGATATTTAAACCTGCTAGTGTTGCTATTGGGTCTAATAAAAAGACAATTCTTTTCTTTGGCGGTTATGTGGTAATTAAACAAAGTTATTTTTGCATTCATTTGAAAAATATCTTGTTTCTTTGAATAAAAATGCTGATGTTAGTTTCTTCATTCACCAGAGACCAATTAATTCGGATTCAGACCCAGTGTTAAGTAACCAAATCTATAGTATAAATCTTGAGAATGATCTAAAACCTACTTGGGCAGTAACAGGAAGTAATTCATCCGCTTTACCTTCACCTCGTGAAAATGTCCCATCAATTATTAATGATAAAGGACAGATGTATATTTGGGGTGGTTGGGGAATAACTGATAAAGCGATGTATATTCTTGATACCAACAAATTAACATGGCAAAAGAGTACTCCAGCAAATGCTCCAGATACCAGATCATTTTCCCCTGGTGTTTTATTACCAGATGGTAGGATTATTTTTATAGGTGGATATGATGGGAACTACATGGCTTCTGATTCTCAACAGGTAAAATATCTTGGAAAAAATATATATATATATATTACAATTTCTGATATTGAGTAATCATCAAATCATAATTTCGAACTTTCTTTCATTATAGCTATTAATTTATAACACTATCACTGATGAATGGAAACAAGAAGTATTTTTTATAATTTCAAACTATTTTTTTATGTAATTGATTTCTTCTGAATCTCAACTATTCTCTACATATATATTTTCAAAGGGTACTATAAATATTGCTCCCGCGAATCCCATTCATAAGCACACTGCTGTCTTAGGTACTCTTTCTCAAAGGATACATAACTAATAATGTAAAAGTTTTGAAAACTTTAATTTAAAATTCCTTTTTATTTTTTATTTTTTATTTTTTTTATTTTTTCTTCAGCACCCGATAAACAACATATTATCATATATGGGCAGATTTCGAATAAGACTTCAGTTACAGTATTAGACACAAATACGTTTTTATGGTCAGTACCAACCATGAATCAAGGACCATTATATATACCTGATGGGCACTCGGCGACCATGTACAAGAATTATATGATTATCTCGTTTGGTAAGTTGGTAAATGAAATTGCTTTGATTTTAATAAACAATATAAAATTAATTTTGAAAAAACTTCACTTAAAAGGTATTCGTTTAAACCCTTCGTCAGAAGTAAGTATCGCTGACGTTTCAGATCCGAAAAATATTAATTGGTTGAAATTAGATGGCACCCTACCTTTAAATTCAAGTTCAAATTCCACATCTTCAAAAACGTTGAATTCAGCACCAACTTCATCCTCAAATAAGGGTTCAGATCAAATTAATAATACAAGCACTACTACTACAGATGGTAAATCAAATCAAAAAGCAGTTATTTTAGGTATAATAGGAGTAGTTGTTGGATTAGGTATTATGAGTTTATTTGTAACACTTTATTTTCGAAAAAGACGTTTAAAGAAGTTACAAGGTAATAGTGAAAATTTGCCCGAAGTTGTGAACCTAAGACAAGATCTGAACGAAAATTTATCAGAAGTAGTTAATTAAAGGAAGGTTTTCTTGATTTATTTATAAATACTTTTAGTATATATGTGTGTTTGATTGTGTTAAAAAAGTCTTTAAAGATTTGAAGATTCGTTTTAACTAATTTCAAAAAAGTGAAAACTTTTTTGCGTTACCAATTTATTATTTATTTATTTATTTATTATATATATATATATATATATATATTTTTTGGAATAACGGACGGACGAGATAATGTCTAAAAGAAAAATGTCAATCCCCAAATCATTCAAGAGAAATTCATAAATGAAAACGTTTAGAATCGGCAAAAAATCTTCATATAAAAACATTTTCTTGAAGCTTACAAATAATATATCCAGTGAATCACTTCAAAAAAATGTTTTTGTAATAATAGATTGGACCGACCTAAATCCTATGGAAAAACGGTGGCCGAAAAATCTTGATGATTATGGAAAGCTTTCCAAGATGATGATCTACACTGAGAACTTGTAAAAAAAATATTATTCTGTATGAAATAATCTAATATAATAATAAGAAATCTATCAGTTCATTTCTATTTAAAATATTTACGCATGTAAAATTTTCTGAAATTATGTACAAATTACCGGAAAATTATAACATTAAATTAGTTTTCTTTGCTTCCTTCGGAATAAATTGTTCGTTTTCCGCTTTATAGAGGATAATCCTTAAAATTAAATTGTACTTTCTTTGAGGTAAAGTATAGATAAGAAAATTCTTGTATTTTGAGTTCCATGTTCATGTTATAAGAAGAAACTTTTATAAATTGGGCAAAAAAATTCTCATTTTAGTCTCGTTCAGCTAACAAATTTTTACACAATTTACAAAATTTCTAAGCATATTTTTAAATTTTTCAACAAATAACTATATTTTCATTTTGAAATGGCCAATATCTACTTCTTCAACCAGCTTAATATTTTCTTATCAATGTTTTTTTTATCAATTCTCATCATTTTTTTTCCAAAAATTGAATCGAAACCACTTCCTAAACTTTTGCAAGAACGTCAATTTTCATTATTTAATACCGATTCCAATTTTTTCTCATCTGGTGACTCCAATCTACAACTTATCAATGACCCCGATTCAAACTTAGTGAACTATCTTGAGTTGGAAAATAAAGAACCATCAAGACAGCAAGTGAATCCCAATGACGAAAAAAAGGTCAACATTCCAATCGTGAAATCACGATGTAATTGTTATTACAAGTCACCAAATAGCTCAATTCCGATTCAATCGCTCAAGAAACGTGAAAAAAATTTTGACTTGATAGACGAACCAAAACTTCCCCAATGTTCATGTGATTATCAGAATAAAGATTCGCCATTTAATATTTAGATATAAAAATAGTCAGAATAAAGGTGACGGATTTCTAAAGAATCAGTATTCAGAAAATTAAAATAACCATGGTCGACTAGAAAAGAAAAATTTTATGTCTTGGAATAGAGTTTTTGAATTTTATTGAGAATTTCTAAATTAAGGATCCTGATCTGTGTTTTTAAAATTATTTTTATCTAGTAAACGAACATGTTAACTTGAAATAATAAAAAGTGATTTTAGACGATTTTAAAAAAAGCAGCAAAGTGTTAATTTTCATATAAAAAACAGTGCTGCTAACTTTTCCTTTGTTTTCTTTAATTTTAATAATGTGTTATTAGAAAGTTTACCAGATTGATTATTAGTGTTTTTTTTTTCAGATTATTATAATAATATTTCTTTAGGGTTTTTTTTAAAATTAGTTTCACTTTTATTGTTTTCCCTATAATATTCCTTGAACTTTTTAATATTTTGACTTTTTTTGGTCTAATTTTTTTTGCTATTTAGCATAGTTTCCAAAATAATTTCAGAGGGTAATTGAAGTATTATCATCAGTAAAATGGTCAAGAAAGGCTATTTTGAATGCATCCCAGTTAGCAAACCATTTATTTGTTGTTCTTTGTAAAAGTAAAAAATTGTTTAAAAGCTTTAGTTATAATCTATCCATTAGCTTGAATAGCTTTTGTAAACTTTGTTCAACCATCTTTAATGACTAATTACAAGATTTTTTCTTTTGAATTCAAAAATTTTAGCAATAAAGTGGAAAGTATTTATATTTATATTTATATTTTTTTCTGAGTGTTTTGAACTTTTTTTTAGATTTTCACTTTCTGCTATTTTTTGGTTTTTGAACTTGAGCTAATAATACTGGAATGGAGTAACTTAAAGTAATGCTTTACTTGATTTTGCTTCTGATATTTGTAAGTTTTTAATAGCCAGTTTGGTATATTAGGTGCTGTTTTTATAAATCTTTAAATTTTTGTGTTTCTTTTAATAAGTACTTTCAGATTTAGATTCCAAGTTCTAAAAATAAGTTCCAAATATTTTAATAACTAAGTAATAGGATTATATATTTTTTTATAAAAATTGTGTTTAACTTCTGAAATATTATATTCTTTAAAAAAATAATTATTGATTCTGTTTTTAAGATATTTGTTTTAATCATTATGAGTTTATTTAAAATTTAAAATTTTTGTTTACAATAGATGTAAAACTGTTAATAATACTTTAAAATATTTGTGTTAAAAAAAAAATATACTTTTGTATAAACATCTAATTTATTAAAATTTTTAAAAGAAAACTAAATGTTATTAAAGATTTTTGTTTTTCTGTTAATATTTCTTTTAATGAAAATAACTTCAAACCTAATATTTATATTTTGTTATCGCTAAAATATATTTTTAAAATTAATAGAAAAATATTGCAAATAAATATTCAAATTTTTATAATTTTTATTTTACTTTAGTTATAATAAGTTTTTTAAATATAATAAATTTAAATTGTTAATAAATTTAAGTCTTAATTCAACTGTTAATTTTTAATAAATTCCAAAAGTTTTTTTTTTTAAAATATATATAAACTTTAGTAAAAAAAACTAAGCTATTAATACTTAAAACAATGTCTTTTTTTTCAAGTTTTTTTAAAATTGCTTTATTTTTATATAAAAAATTATTTATGCTTCTATTAGAAATTTAAAATTGTCTTAAGTCTTTATTGCAAAATGTTTTTGTAGTTATTTTTAAAAAAATAATACTTTAATATTAGTTTTAATGAATAATATTGTTATGTGTTTATAAAATAAATAAATAAATAAATTTTTAATTAAATATATTATTATAATTTACTGTTTAATAAACAAAAAATGTTATAGACAAAACTTTATTCTATAAATTTATTTCTTTATTGATTTTGATTAAAGTTTTACAAAAAGTTTTATTAAAAATTTTACTAATTTATTGGTTTGAAAATAATAAGAAGAGAAAAATTTTATAATATATTTTAAGTTTTTTCAAAAACATTCAAAAAATAGACTAGAGATCTATTAAAAATGTAATTTATATATATAAAAAGATAAGTCATATATATTATCGTTTTTATTCTTGTCAAAACGTTACTAATTTGAATTAACATACAATATAAATGGCAGAAAAAAAGCTCAATCTAAAAGATATTGCAGTTTTTAAAATATTTTTTATTTTATTTAACAATGAGAACTTTAAGTTAGTCGATGTTCTAATTAGGAATATCAATTAACATTCTGATTTAAGTAATAGTGATGACACTTTAATTAGTCTATGTTTTAACTTAATTGACATTCTGAATTTTTACCATTGTAAACTTGCATTTCAATTGCTTAAAATTGGTATTTTGCTCTTAAATTGTTATTATATTATTTAAAATTAACTTTCCCTTTTTTATTATTATAAAATTTTATATTTTATGGATTCTAAACATTTAAAAAAAGATTCTAAGCCTATTAGAAAGATGTAATTTATAAATAGAAAAAGATAAGTCTTATATATTACTATCTTTTATTCTTGTTAAAACATTACTAACTTAAACTAACATACAAAATAAATGACAATAAAATGTACTCACATTCTTGAAAGTTTGACTTTATTAAATAAAACCAGAAAATATAATGTTAAAAATCTTTTTTCAGAAAAATTATTGAATTCTTTTCTTATTGATATTTCATTTATATCCAAACACATTTTTGAAAATACAGATTTAATTTTTTTTCAAAAAATCAAAAAAGTTGATTTAAAATACAGCTTACCTATAACACAAAATAATACCTTATCTTTTCCTATTTTTCGATAAAATATACAGCAAAACTAATAAAAAAGAAGTTCAAATAGATTCAATAACAGATGCAATAAACAACAAGAAAGTGGAAATGTTAGATAAAAATTTTAATAATTTTGTGAATATATATCAAATAATAAGCATTAGCAAAAAATGGCTGGAAAAGTTGTTAAAGATGAGCTATACAAATTTGGCATGAAATGTGCTTAGAAGCAGTAAGTGTTAATCATTGTATTTGGCTATTTGTTATTTAAGATATTAATATGTCAAAAGTTTTTGCCATTCTTTTATTATTGATCCAAATAATAGAAGTCTTATTAATAAAAATAGCTTTACACAATTTGAGCTCAAAAAAATTCATATGTATAAACAGAAATTACTTTTAAAAATGTCTTAAGATCTACTGTTTTATTTTAGTAAATAAAAAGCTGTAGGTATTTTTTATGTTATATCTTAATAGTATTGTTTAAAAAATATTAGCAATGTTTATATATAACACAACACATTTGAATAGTCCATGATATTTAATCTTAAAAAATTAGTATTTAGCTTTATATTATGAAAATTATTCTAAAATCAACACAGAGATTTCGATTTTAATTAAATTAGAAATAATGTGAAAACCTGTAAATACAAAATTTTATTCTAAGTCAAAAGAACAACTATGAATATTCATATCTAATTAAAATAATTCGTGTATGGCCAAAATTTGATGTAACATAAATTTTGTATTTTTTTCATTTTAAATATTTATACAAGCGAACATATATACTTATCTCACGCAGTAATTTGTCGGGTCCAATATCCCTATCTATAAATAGAATGTATACAAAAATATTTTTCGAATGAAATTCAAGACACTTGGGATTTTAATAATATAATAATAGTTTCTATATATAATTTAATGAGAGAAAAATTGGCATATACAGTACACTAACCTTATTTAATGCTAAAGTCTTTTGTTTGAATTGGTAAGACCAAGCGAAAAACGAAATTTTAATTATTTAAGTGATTCAAACTAATTAGTTTTAGATCAATTAATTTTAGTCAAGATAATTACATTATTTTTTTCGTGAAAATAATTTCTTTTTAATAATAATAATAATAATAATAATAATAATAATAATGATAACTGAAGAAAAACTCATCATTTATTGTATACACCTATATTTACAAAACCAAATAAAAGCAGTTAAGAGAGCAAAAGATTCAATCAGCAAAGTCAAAAAAAATCTAAACTGAATATCAACTATATCATTAATTCCAGTAATTTTTGGCGAACAGCGATAGTATTTTTAATTCTGAAGAGAAGAATAATGCTACATAACCAACATAAAAGAAATGATCAATGACACCTTTCAATTACCAAACTACAGTAACATTTATTGCAGCAAGACTCATATTATTACACTTGCAGTTGTTTTATGTTTAACTTTTTAATTAATTTGTTTCAGTTTGTATTTATTTATAAAAAAATACTTAAACACTTCAAATTATTATTTATTTTTATTAAAAATGACAATGTAATAGGTTATATTTAAAATTTTAAAAAACAATTAATATATAAAATCTACTTGAAATTTATCCCACTTGCCATAAAACTGAGTAACTGAAATACATTCAAACTAGCAGAAATCACAAATTATGGATATCTTTTAAATTTGACGCTTTTAATTTTTGCGATACTAAGCAAAAAACGTTATGAAAATTTTCTTATATTTCTAAACAGCTTGAAGATTGAAGATAGTAATTAATATATTATTGAAATAATCGAGAAATTTAAATTTTTAACCCCCACATGCTTGCCCGATACGTTTTACAATTCAATCAATTTGAGATTTTCAGAATGATTTTATTCCAGTTTATAGTTCAAGAAAGGAAGAAATTTCGGTTGTTCATTTCTTACAATTTTAAATTAAAATTTAAAAAGATATGCTGAAATTGAAAACCTAATTATTTTGAACTGCTATGTTTCAAGAGAAACGGTAAAAAATTCTGCCAACTTATCGGGTAAAGCACACTCATTCTCGATTAATCTTTGATCTGTAGAAGGATCAGAAGTCCACTTGACCAAGGTTGGGATTTTTAATAATTTTATACGTGAGTCAGTTTTGTAAGGATGATCGGGTGTTTGTCTCCATCTGAAAATAAATATAATTATATATATATACATATATAGAAAGGGATTTGATCTTTTATATTTATATCCTTACTCTGATCGATTCCCAACAGGTGCTTCAATTAGCACGGAATTCCCTGGAGCATATTTGTTGAAAGCATAACGAATTAATGGATCCGCTGAAATATAAAAAGCCCAATACTTTGATTAATTTTTTTGAATGAGAAATACTTTGGGAGCTTTTACAAAGACATATTCTGCTATGCCCTAATTTTGTTGGCCAGCCAAAATATTTCCACACATAAGTGATAATAAAAATGCAAACCAACTATAGAGTCCGGACACCAGGATTTTCCTGTGATTGGATCTTCAGTACCTAAAATACAATTTACAATATATTTTATTAATAAAATTTTATTCATCTTGTCAAGCAAGAAGATTCAAAGGTTTTCTTCAATATTATATTATATTGCTGACGAACTTACCAAAAAACAAAATAAATAGAGGTGATCGTCTTTCTCCGTGTTCGGCAGTTGCTACAGCCTCGAAATTAGGATAGAACTGGTCAATTGCTGAAACACGAATTGTTTTAACCATATTTGATCGAGCTCTCAATCAAGGGAAAAATACAAAGTGAAAGGAAATCGTGGGAATTATTAATAATCAAGATTCGAGGTTGATCCTCACAAATAAAGATGTGAAGATATTCTCACAACTAAATGAGCGTATTATAAGTTTGGTAGAGTGATGCAAATAAAGGTTAAATTTGGAATTTACTGATACGAAAAGAAAATTCCCGACCTTTTGTACATTATTAAAAATGGGTTTTTTTAAGATTCCCTATTTGAATTAAAAAATCATGTCAGCTGATCGGATATCAAAAAATACTCGTAAAAAAAAAAGATTTTCTGTCGAAATTATGATAGAAAACGATTTCATCGTAAAATATACTTTGATCATTTTAAAAGATTGAAGCTCTTATTTATTGACATTTTGCTAATATATAAATAGATTTGAAGACATGTAAACTGATTAATTATCTAAACTTTTCAATTGATAAAATTAATCAGCAAAAATCGAATATCAAAATTTGCTTTATATTGAAGATTCAAGATCTTAATTAAATTTTGAATGTTTTGATTTAAAATTTGGTTAAGAGTTAAAATTAGTTCTGCTTCTATAAACCGAAATGAAATTTCATCTGTCGTTTTATAACGATCTCAAAGTGTACATGTCCATTTAAATTCTTGTGCAAATATTTAATAAAAAGATTGATTATTCGCGAAAATAAAGTAATTTTCAAAAAATAAAATCCAAAAAATACATTTTTCAAATCTAATTCTAAAATATTCAATTTATTAAGCTCAAACTTAAAGTAATTAATAATTCTCTATAAAATTGAAAAATTGAATAATTCAAAAAGTCATAAATAATTAATACTTTCAACACAGAATCAAAGAAAATTGTAGTTTATTTTTATTCTCCCATTCTCCTGTGAGCTGATGTTTTCAAAAGAATAATAAAAAAAATTGAAACTTTAAAGACTTTAACAAAATTTCTCATTATCCATAAGTTTTAATAGTTTTTGAAAATGAAACTTAATAATGAGCCATAATTTGAATACCTCAAAAAATTAATTTAAAAATATTAAAAAGTACCTATTCTAAAATCATATATATAATTTATTTTTCAAGGAAAAATGTTTTATCGCCAAAATATTTTTTGTTTTTGATAACGAAACTTTTTTCGACGCGACAGATTTTTTTTATCAAAGAAATGACCGGCAATTTTTTCAAATGCTGAAAAGATGTCTTTCATATTTCATAATATTTTCAAAAACCATTGAGTTTAACTTAAAAAATAATCAATATTTCTAGTGCAACTATAACCATTTTTAAGATTATTCATTTATTCTTGATAAATAAATAAAACATCATTAAATATTATAAAATTTGTTAATCTATTCAAGAATACTTCTTAACCAACAAGAGATATTTTCTATGAATTGAAATTAAAGATTTTGATTTAAGAAACAATTTTAAAAATTTTCCTTAAAAAATATTTTCACAGAATCACAATACCAAACCTGATTTATTAGAAATTTGGTCAAAACTATTCTCTGATAAAAAGAAAAAGAAATCTTCATTTAAATATAAAACAAATGTTAAACAAAAAAAATTCAGGAATAAATGTGCAAATTTATGAATCTGATGAAAATTAACAATGATTTTGAAAACGAAATTTTATTTAAATTTTTTCAAACAATCTTTTGAATCTGAGATTTTAAAAAATTTTTTGACTCAGACCGAGATTATAAAATAGCCAATAAATACATTTAATAAGAATTCTGCAAACAAAATGTGTAAAAAAGATTAATATCTCATTGATAACTAAATCATTGTGTTAAATTAATAAAAAATATTTCCCCAAATTTTGAAAAAGCTTTTTGTATCAATAAAATGTAAAAAAATTGCTTATTGAGGTTCATATTTGATCTTTTATTGATAAAATGGTTAAAAATACATAAGGTATAGAAGTAAACAGATAAAATTTGATTATTATTGAACAATTTTCTTAAAAAAAAAATTTGAAATTTGGCATCAAGCTCATAAAAAATTCTTTATTGTGAAATTATTTTAGTTAACATTTGCAAAAAAATCATAAACAGAAGAGGAGATATTTATAATTTATAGTAATTTTATAAAATTTGGTTGTAAAAAAGCAGGTAATTTATTTTGATTTAACAATAATACAAAAATTTTACATAAAAAAAATCAAAAAACATTGTAAATAATGAAAGATCAATTTAATTTATATATTCATGTAAAACTAAAAGAAAAAATTGTCAATAACAATCAAAAAATCTGAAACGAATTATTAAAAGTCTTTTAAAAATAATATTAACAAGTTTTGTAAAATTTTAAAAATTATAATTTCTTAGCTGTTATAAAACTTTTTTTCAACAAATTATTTTATTAAAAATTAAAACATATACATTTTTTTTCTATGTGGGTTAAGTAAATTTTTCTCTTTATAAATATACAAATAGTTCTGTTCAAGCATAAAAGTAAGCGTCTGTAACAGAGAGAGTCTGTCAGAAGCTCAAAAAAATTTATTACATGGATGAAAAGTAAATTTTCACTTCTATATATATGACAAGATCTAGAAAATTACATGTTCTTAAATCATAACTAGTTTTTTTTTTCAAATTTAAGTGTAGATTCTTGCCAAAAATTTCAGAATTAAAAATGAATTTATTACCAAATTTCATTAAAAATTGCAAAATATTTCGCTCAAAATTTTGTGTTGAAGCAGCAACGCATTGAATAAAAATAAGCTTTCAGAAAATAAACATATAGCAAAAATAATTGGTTTGAAAAAATTTTTAAAAAAAAATTTATTCTCAATGTATTTCTATTAAATTTTTAGAGTATATAATTATTTTAAAATATTAAAAATTATTTTAGATGTTTATTTCTTCAAAATTCTACTTGTCTCATGTTTATTTATAAAGTTTAAAAAATATTTTAAATTCAGTTATAAATTCTGTTTTCTATATTATAATATACAATTTTTTTAACGAAAAAAAAAGTTTCAAAATAGCTTTCCTGAACCTTAATTATTTCAATGAAAAGTTAAAAAACTTTAAAGAACCTTTCAAAAAAAAAGACTCTTTTTTCTAAAATATTAAATTTCACAAAAATTTGAAATTAAAATATGTAATTCTTTAAAGAAAAATAGCAAGACAATTGAAGTGAGTAATGCATTCAAAAAAAGAATTTGAAACTTATATATACCAAGTTGATTGGTTAATGAAATCTCAAACCATAAAACATATTCATATATAGTTAAAAATTTCTACAATAAACTTTTTCAAAAAGTATTATAAACTTCTTTAAATGCTTTTTAGCCAGTCAAGGTATGATAAAATATGCCATTTTGGTATATCAAATTTATAAAAAACTTCAAAAATCTTTTGATTTGGATAAAAAGGTTTTCATAAATTTGTGTGAGAGCCTGATTATATGACTATAGTCCAACTAAGAAAGAATATAGAGCTTGAAATTGTATATTTAGAAACTGGTAAACCAAATTCCACCCAAGACAAATGGCAATGATATCATAAAAAGTTAGTATAATTTTTCAAAAATTCTATTGATACTACAAGAAACGTTTGGAAACTTAAAAAAATATTCAATCAATTATCCAAAAGCCAGAATTTGAGTATATTTACCATTAATATTGCCAGTATATATTATAATTTATTTCGTGTTTTTGCCAATCAATAATTTCCTATATTAACTTCATATAAAATTGCAGACAATGTTATAGAACTTTATGCTATACGAAAAAAATTGGGTATTTACAAGTGCTTTTTATTAGAGGAGGCAACAATTCCATTGCATATGACCTCACCAAATGCTATATGACTCTGAGAACAGCTGTCACATGTACAATTCACAAAATATTATATTTCTGATTCTGGCGATAGTGAGCATAATTATAGTAAAATAGTAGTAACAATTTCAACTCCCAAAAATTTATAGAATAGTGTTCAATTTTATGCATGTAATTTTATGTGTATATAATTTATTTTCGCATGGTATAAATTATAACATGCCGTGATTTTTTACTTTTGAATATTAACATACTAATAATAATATAATCATACAATCTGAAATAGATGGTCCTAAAGAGACTGACCCCCCAAACCCCTATCTTAGCCTTGTTTTTTCCCCTTTTATTGTATCAGATAGTATCAGAAACAAAAATTGTTGAAATTTTGATAAAAAAATGTAATCAGTATAAAATATCTAAAATTAAATTAAATATGAGAATAATTATAAAATATGTAATGGATGTCGAGAGTATAACAGGAAATGATATAAAGAGAAATGAAAAGAAAATGAAATGAATGTAATAAGATGTAAATATTGTGAAGAAATAGTAGAATTAAATTATTTTATTAAAGAAAATTTTTTTTGTAAAGAATGCATTAGTTGAATCGATATTCTAACTAAAAAGCAAAATAGAACATCAATAACATTTTCAAGGCAAAGAAAACACTTACAACACTTATCTCTTGAAATTTAAGCTACTCAAGCCGTTTTTAGAGTTCAGGCCCAAGAAGAAAGCATCTCTAAAGAAAAAAAAAGCAAAACGAAACATTAGTATTATTCTCATGAAAGAACAAGAAAAACATCACTTACCTTCGAAATCCAAGCCACCCAAGCTGCAGTCCGAATTCTGAGTTCACTTCCTAAAAGTAAGTTTTTTTTTAAAAAAAAGCACTATAAAAATAATTGACTGAATTATATGATCAATTCGGTTAATTCGGTCATCTGCTCAATTTGCAGATCCATTCGGATTATTTGTAAACTGTTCAAATGATTTGATTTTTGATCGAATGGTTGATCGGATTGAACGGATTTCACTAATACTATTAATCAAATATTGATTTGAATTCATTCAAATTAGCAAAATGACATGTTTAAAGAAAGCTTATATTGTATTTGTATATAATATTATTTGAATAGAGATTTGAGTTTAGCATATATTTAAAGATTAATATGAAATTTCTTAATTTCTTTAATACTATTGAAATTGTTTGGGTTTAGCATACATTTAAAGATTAATATAATTATTTAAGATGATATTTTAAGAGATATTACCAATCATGATGTCATGACTTGAAAAATGTATCAGTAGACCCAGTAAAAAATTGTATACTTAAAACATACCTAAATTTAAATTTATTTTAAATCTATAATAATAATAATTTAAGTACAATTTAAGTATAAATTTTATATATTATAAAAGTTATCAAAATATATTTAAAAATACTAAGAAATTTATACATTACATTTGTAATATACTTATATTATTTTTAATTTTTGCTCATTTAAATGTATTTTTAGTATGTATAAAACTATAATATATTTATTATATACTTAATTTTGATATTTTAAATTATTACTGTAAAATATTTTTATAATAAATGTAAAATAAGTCTTAAAAGAATATAAAAATATGGTATTATGATTACAATTTTCAATGAATTAAATAATGGAAATATACTTGATTTTTGATATTTTAATATTTAAATTATATTGTAAAATATTATTATAAAATACAATAAATGCAAAATAAGTATTAAAAGAATATTTTAATATTTTTAAACATTCATATATTTATTATTTAAATTTTTTCTCAAAAGAATATAAAAAAGAAATCTAAATTTAGGTTTTTTTCTTTTTTTTTCTAGTAGTTACTTCTAATGGTTAAAAATTGTTTATTTGGCTTTTTTTTTTAAGTTTACAATTTGAAACACATACTTTATAATTTTGTAAAGAATTTAAAATATTATTATTTAAAATGAAAAAAAAACAAAAATTTAGCTTTTATTATTAAAATTATTATGTACAGTATATCTTATTCAGAAATGCCAAAAATAGCATCAAATATATTAACTTTCGAAATATTAATAACTTCAGAAACAGTAGATATGTTAGCTCTAACAGATGCATTATTAGGTTTACACATTTTACAATTTCGTAAAGAATCCAAAATATTATTATTTAAAATGAAAAAAATTTAGCTTTTGCTATTGAAAATTATTTCATACAGTAAATTTCATTCAAATATAGTATAAGTAACACCAGAAGTAGTACTGGACATATCAGCTTTCAGAATAATAGTTCTAAATGCAGCAGGTACATTAGCTCTGTCATTAAGTTTATGCATCTTATCTAAAGAAAAAACAAATTTAGTTTTTGTTATTAAAAATTATATCTTATTTAGAGATAATGGAAGTAGCATCAAAAGTAACACCAGACGTATTAGCTTCCATGGCAGCTCCAAAAGTAGCAGATATATTAGCTCTGCTATTAAGTTTAGACACCTTATCTAAAAAAAACAAATTTAGTTTTTGTTATTAAAAATTATATCTTATTTAGAGATAATGGAAGTAGCATCAAAAGTAACACCAGACGTATTAGCCTCTGTAGCAGCTCCAGAAACAGCAATAACACCAAGTTAAACACCAATTTCAGATCCAAGTGAGATATCAGATGCATTAGAAGATCCACTATTCTTGGTTTTAAGAATATAACCTAAAAATCTATTAATTAATATTTTATAAGGCAAAGAAATTTTAGAAATAAACATACATATGCTTTCTTGAAATATTTTCGATTAACATCTCATTGATTGCCCAGTCACCTAACGTAAGAGAGAAATCAGCTGTCTTTTTTTGAACTTTAAATAATAAAATAATAAAATAAATAAAGCAAATATTTTTAATCATTAATATTTATTTACATATGAAACAAATAACGTGTGCTATTATAAGTCTAAAAAACTTATAAAATTATGGTAAATATAATCTATGATATTCAAGAAAAATACATCGGTTTTCTAACCAAAATTTTTAACAAAAATTAATTTAAAAATTGCTTTCAAAATTCTACTAAGAGCAATAATACAAATTATTTTTCAATCATTATTGGCAAGCAAAAAAATTAATAATAATAAAAAGTTATAGATACAAAATACACTAAAGATTTTATAATTATGCTACAAAACAAAACTGAAAAACTTTTTAAAATCAAATATGTTAAAAAAATTACCCAAACTATTTATTTATTTTTAATCGACATTTTGGTATTACTAAAGATTTTAATAATTTTCTGATAATTTTGCTAAAATTATTTTACTGTTAATTTTATTGCTAATAAAAGCTGATAAATTTTTAATAAACTATTTCTCTTCAAAGTATCTCTTTATACTTTAGACTATTATTGCTGTTGAATTTAAAATAGAATAACCAAATTTATGTTAATTACTTAATATAGTTATTTTTCTGTGAAAGTTAACTTTTTTACAGAAATTCTCATCTGTAAGCTTTTTAATAATATGTTGTTATTTTGCTGTAAAAATCAATTTTATTACAGAAAATTTTAACTGTAGACTATTTAATAATATAAGAAAAAAAGAAATTAAAAAAAAAAAAAATATAAATGAAATTGTCTTTAGTTCAGATTTGAAATTGACTAAGTAGTTATTAAAATTAATAGCTAATTAATTTCTAAATGTTAGTTGTAATTGGGAATTTTTGAACAGTAATAATTAAAAAATACGTTTGGTTTTTCAAAATAAATTTATTGAATTAATTTGTAATAGATAATTGTTTGCTAAGAAAATAATTCTAAACTAAAATACATTTTCTCAAAAAAAGAAGCTCTTTTTTTATACAGCTTGTTGTAGTATTATTCTATAATCTTGCACTTTTTTTTGCTAATATTTTGACAAACTAAAGAGACATTTCAATAAATTACAAGTTGTTTCTACAAACTATTAAGTATTTTAATAAATTCTTAAATATTATATAGTTTAAGATATTATATAATTTGATTATTACAATTAGTTATATTTGTGTATTATACAAATTGAATTACAATCTAGTAAGAAAAAAATTGGAAATATAAAAATAATTACTATGTTTTAACTAATATACCAAATCACATAAAACAACTATTATTAGAAAGTCAAATACCATATAATTTTATTAAAAAAAATTAATAGGAAATTCTTTACTATTTGTTTCAATTATCATTTTACAATACTGCTTTATTAATTTTACTAATTTAATTAAAGTAAATTCAGGAATATCTTGCCACTTTTCCTTCATAAATTTTTCTAATTCACTATAATTTTGAGACATTTTTTTTTCTACATTCTTTTTAATAATAGCTTAAAGATTTTCTATTAGATTTAAACTAAAACTATTAAATGGCTATCTCAACAAATCAGTTATATTCTTAGTAATAAACTCTTTGACAAGCTTGTTAGTATGCTTGAGATTATTATCTTGTTAGAATTACCAATTATCTCTTAGCATTGCTTTAATTTCAAGTAAGTAGTTACAAAAAATATTTATATAAAATTAAGCATTTATTATTTGAACAAAACAGAATAAACTAGTCTTTTTTTTTTATAATTAAGATTGAATAAATGGTTTTAAATAGTAATATAGGAAACATTTATTTCCTTCTTAGCCAACTTTATTGCTAAATATTTAAATAAAACTAAGAAATTTCTATAAAGATTTTGCCTTAATACTTTTAAAGCATTTCCCATAATTTTTTTTGGCTGACTATTACCATTTGCATGCTTTATTGTTCTTTTTTTTTAAGTTTTTCAAGGATATTATAGATTGTAAAAAGGGGTATATTCTGTATTTTTTTATATTTCGTTTTCTTTGCTTCCAAAATGTAATATGATTTGCCGTTGTATTTTTTGTTTTGAAGTCAGCATTTCAAAAACAAGTTTTAAAAAAACTATTAGTTAATATATGAGAAAATGTTTTTAGAGCTTAGCCACTTACCTAATATTCTGTTTCCATTTTTATCATCACAAAGCTTACCAAAAATAGTTAAACCAAATACAATCTTAGTAGATTCATATTTTTCCAATTTTTTTCTCCCCAGACTGTATTAATTGAATAGTAATATTTAATAATTTGATAAAATAATAAGTAATAATTTGAAATAATAATAAATGCTAATAGATAGTAGGAATTATAAAAGTAATTTTATGCTAATTAATAACTCAATTTTTATTAGTAACATCGGATTTGCAATTAGTAAAAAATCAAAAAGAACTAGACAAAAGCAACAGAGAAACACAAGAATTTGGTCCAACTGGCGAATTTACAGTTCTAATAAATATAACCCTTAAAAAAAAAATCTCACCAAATTCCCAAATTACCAAGAACAATTACAATTCTACCTTTTAAAAAACACAAAAAATCATGCTCAAAACTTATTACTATTCAACAAATCTTCAAATTCAATAAACAGATTTGCAAAGAACATAGAATTTTAATTCCCAATATCTATTTACTCAAAAGAATCAAGAATTTAATATTACTATTTACAATTCCAATAACCACCTTATTATATTAGTTAATTATTTAGAAGTTGGAATTATACATAGTAATATTTTTCAAAAAGAACTGCCACAAAAAGTTTCGAATTTTACAAAAATTATTGAATATTTACTTTCAAAGTTCAAAATAATCCCTATTAACGAAAACTATTATGTTATTGTTGAAAAATTATCTCGAATTAACATAAAACAGTTAGAACCACAACAACAAAAACAGTTCAAACAGCTTATTGTAAAGTATGCTGATATATTTACAGAAGATAACAATGATTTAAGAAAAACTTATTTGGTTTAACACCAAATTTATACAAAAATGCTAAACCAAAACAATCACAAGTCTATTAAGTACCACTTGTTAGTCACTAATTTATCAGAGAAGAAGTACAATAGATATTTAACAATGAGTTTATACAACTCTTAATAAGTTTATAAACTTTATTAATAGTTCTTGTCAAAAGAAAAATAGAAAATTCAATTTTGTGTTGATTATCACTAATTAAATAATGTTATAATCGAAAATGCCTACTTTTTACCACAAACTAATGATATGTTAAATGCTCTTGTCAAATCTAAATATTTTTCAATATTGAATTTCTATGATATTTAGTAATTGTCTATTTTAACAATATTAATGTTTACTTATTATCTTTTAAAGCCTATTTAATTCATTTGCAAGAAGTTTTTCAACAATTACAAAAAGCAGAATTGAAGTTAAACACCAAAAAATGTTATTTTAAAAAATCAAGATTGGTCTTTTTTGATTATATTATTAGTGAAAATAAAATCAAACCAGATTCAAAAAAAATTAATGTTGTCAAATATTAAGAGACAGCAGAACAACAAACTATCTTTAATTTTCTTAAAAAAAAACTGCTAATAGCTCTAATCTATACTTATCATAATTTTAAGAAAAGACTTTAATTAGCTGTTAATGTTTCTTATGCAGCTTTTAATATCATTCTATCTTAATTAAATAACAATAACAATAAAAAAGTAATTGTATATGCCAGTAAAATACTAAAACCAGCTGAAAAATATTATTTTGTTATTAAATTAGATATAACAGCAGTAATCTAGGCTTTCAAATACTTCAACCTATATTTCAAACTCATATCATTCAATATTATTACTGAAATATTGGACTTAAATAATTTTACGACAATAACTCTTAACTTAATGTTAAACAGTCTTATTAAATTAAATTTTTCGCCAATTATAAATATAATATTCACTACAAACCAAGAAAGCTTTACATAAAGATTAATATTCTTTTAAGAATAAAACAAAATTAACACTAAAACACTAATTAATTCAACAAATCAACTGATTAACTTTGTTTTTAGTTGCTAAGCTGGTTTCTTTTATAATTAGATTAATAAGTTTGATTTGTTTAGTTTTTTTTATAGTCATTTTATAAACTTTAATATATTAAATAGCAGAAGTTAATTTTTGTAAAGCATATAATAAATTTTTTTGATAAGTTTGTTTTTTAGTTTAGCAATAAATTGATTCAAAATTTGGACATTAAATAAAATTTATTTGTTTTTAGTTGTTAAATTTTACAAGATAAGTTATAATAAATTTAAATAGTTTTTGTTTAATGTTTTAAAAGTAATTTTGGAGAGTAATTATTAATATATTGTTCAAAAAACATTTTTAAATGTTTACCAGTTTTTAAAAAAATTAATAAAATTTTTAAATTATTTATCAACAGTTTCTTAAAAAAAATAAAAAATTGCTTTCAGTATTCTTATTGTATTCTATTTATTTGTATTTTCTGTTTTTGTAACTTTGTTAAATTATTTTTAGAAACTTGTTTCAACATCTTTTTTTGAGAATTTTAAAATTTTAGTAATATAAACAGTTGCTATTTTTTCATTATTTTTTTTAATGAATTCGAAAACATTTTTTTTATCTGTTAAAATTTTTAACATTTACTTTGGTTTTCTGCTAAATAATTAAAAAAATTAATACTTGTGTAGATTAGTTCTGGCTGTTAGATTGGACTTTTTAGTAATATAAAGTATTCTGGTTTTAAAAAAACAAGTTAGTAATAAGTTAAATATTTAAGCTTAAGCAAATAAAACTAGAAAAAATATAATTGAAAGTGATAATTTAATATTAACTTTTTGTTTTGATGTTTGCAAGTATATAATAGTAATTTCTGATATATTGAGTGTTGTTTAGTTAAGTTTAAAAGTTTTTTTTGTTGTTGATTTCTGATTCAGATTTTAAGTTAAGAAAAAATTATAATTAAACTAAATATGTTTTTTTACAAAATTTGATAATTTTGTAGTCAAATTTTTGAAAATAAGTGAGACAAGTATTAGCACTAATAACTTCTGTTTTAATTGAGTAATAGATTAAATTTTTAAGAAGACTTTTTTAAATTTTTGTAATATTATAGTTTCTAAAAAAATAGTTGTTAATTCGATTTTTAATATATTGGTAAAAAGTTTTTTTACAACTGTAATTCTATCTTGAATTCCAAATTTTTGTTTGCATTGTATATAATTTGACTAATAATATTTTAGGGTTTTTATGTTAAATATAATTATTATTTTGAATAGTTTATTACAGTGTTAATTTTTTGAAAAAACACCAAATATTATTAGAAATTTTAGTTATTTGTTGTTGATTTTATTGTTAATAAAAGCTGGTAAATCTCTAATAAGCTAATTTATTTTCAAAATATTTCTTTATACTTTGAATTATTATTGCTATTAGACTTATAATAAAATAGCCAATTCTATGTCAATTACTTTGAATAGTTATTTTGTTATAAAAGTAAACTTATTTATAAGAATTCTTATTTGTAAACTCTTTAATAATGTGTAATTACTTTGCTGTCAAAGTTAAATTTTTTACAGAAAATTTTAATTATAGACTATTTAATAATATAAAATAATAATAATAATAAAATGTAAAGAAAATTGTTTTTAGTTCAGACTTAAAATTGATTAAGTAATTATTAAAATTAGTAACTAATCAATTTTAGAATGTTTTTAGTTAGAATTGTAAATTTTAAACAGTAATAATTATAAGAAATTTGGTTTTAAAGTAGATTTATTGAACTAATTTGTAATAGCTAATAAATTACTCTGAACTAAGATTTTAAAAAAATATATTTTCTTGAAAAAAAAACTCTTCTTTTATACAATTTGTTGTAATACTATTTTATGATTCCACACTTTTTTCTTTGCTAATATTTTTATAAACTAAAAATATATTTTTGCAAACTAATAATTATTTTAATAAACTATTAAATAGTAATATTTTATAATTTGATAAAATAATAAGTAATAAATTAAAATGCTAATATATGTTAATTTAATCATAAAAATTATAAAAATAATTTCATACTAATTAATAACTCAAATTTGTACTGGTAACAGCTTATAAACTTAATAATAGCACTAATACATTTGCTGTTTTTAGAGTTATTATGAATTTGGTATTATTTTGGTGTTTTTTCTGCTATCTTTGAAAAAAATATATTGTATTTAATAATTTTCAATAACAAAGACTAATTTGTTTTTTCTTTAGATAAGATGCATAAAATTAATGACAATGCTAATGCATCTGCTGCTTTTAGAGTTATTATTCTAAGAGCTAATACGTTTAATATTACTTTTGATATTACTTTTGCTATATTTAAATGAGATATACTATATGAAATAATTTCAATAACAAAAACTAAATTCGATTTTTTTAAATTCTTTACAAAAGATAAGACACAAAAATTTAAAAATACATTTTTTGAAGCTAACATATCAGCTGTTTCTGGAGTTATTATTATTTTAGAATTTAATATATGTAATATTATTTTTGGTATTTTTAAATGAGATATATTGTAAATAATAATTTTAATAACAAAAACCAAATTTTTGTTGTTTTTTTTCATTTTAAATAATAATATTTTAAATTCTTTGCAAAATTATAAAGTATGTGTTTCTAATTGTAAACTTAAAAAAAAAGCCAAAAAAAGCAATTTTGAACTTTTAGAAATAACTACTGGACAAAAAAAAAAATTCTCCAAATTTAGATACTTTCTTATGTTTTTTTAATATTTTATAGTATAATTTTAATATCAACATATCAAAAAACAAGTATATTTCTATTATTTAATCCATTGAAAATTGTACTTTAATTACATTAAATTATTATTATAATACTATTTTTTTAATACTTATTTCACATTTATTGTATTTTATAATAATATTTTACAGTACAATTTAAATATTAAAATATCAAAAATCAAGTATATTTTCATTATTTATTTCATTGAAAATTGTACTTTAATTACATTAAATTATTATCATAATACCGTTTTTTTTATATTCTTTTAATATTTATTTTACATTTATTTTATAAAAATATTTTACAGTAATAATTTAAAATATCAAAATTAAGTATATAATAAATATATTAAAGTTTTTTATACATATTAATAATACATTTAAATAGACAAAAATTAAAAATAATATAAGTATATTACAAATTTAATGTATAAATATCTTAAAAAAATTTTTAAATATATTTTGATAACTTCCATAATATATAAAATTTATACTTAAATTGTACTTAAATTGCACTTAAATTATTATTATAATTATATATTTAAAATACATTTAAATTTAGGTATGTTTTAAGTATACAATTTTTTACTGGGTCTACTGATACATTTTTTAAGTCATTACATCATGAATGGTAATAATATTTAAAATATTATCTTAAATAATTATATTAATCTTTAAATGGATGCTAAACCCAAACAATTTTAATAGTATTAAAGAAATTAAGAAATTTCATATTAATCTTTAAGTATATGCTAAACTCAAAATCTCTATTCAAATAATATTATTATACAAATACAATATAAGCTTTCTTTAAACATATCATTTTGCTAATTTGAATGAATTCAAATCAATATTTGATTAATAGTATTAGAACTTAAAAGTGAATAATAATATGTTATCATATGCTCCGGTGAAATTTGTTCAATCCGATCAACCATTCGATCAAAAATCAAATCATCTGAATTAGGAATGAACGGTTTGCAAATAATCCGAATGAATCTGCAGATGAAATCGAATTGATCAGATGACCGAATTAACCGAATTGATCATATAATTCAGTTAATTATTTTTATAGTGCTTTTTTTTAAAAAAAACTTACTTTTAGGAAGTGAACTCAGAATTCGGACTGCAGCTTGGATGGCTTGGATTTCGAAGGTAAGTGATGTTTTTCTTGTTCTTTCATGAGAATAATACTAATGTTTCGTTTTGCTTTTTTTTCTTTAGAGATGCTTTCTTCTTGGGCCTGAACTCTAAAAACGGCTTGAGTGGCTTAGATTTCAAAAGATAAGTGTTGTAAGTGTTTTCTTTTGTCTTGGGAATGGACTAACGTTCTATTTCGCTTTTTAGTTGGATTATCGATTCGTCTAATACATTCTTTACAAAATTCTCTTTCTTTAATAAAATAATTTAATTCTATCATTTCTTCACAATATCTACAGCTTATTAAATTCGATTCATTTTCTTTTCGTTTCTCTTCATATCGTTTCCTGTTATATTCTCGACATCCATTACACGGGTTTAATGAAATCAATGATTTGAAATGTGTAAAATTTAAGATTCATTTAAATTCTTTGAAAAATGATATGATTAAATATCTTAATCTTAAGGATGAAATGAAATTGGAAAATATTTATAAAAAAAAGTGGGAATTAAAAAAATTGATAATTTTTGAATTATAAAATAAACTAAATTTAATAAAAGAAAATTTACTTAAAGAATTTCACGACAATGACCAAACACATATTTGTGAAGAAGAAGAAGAAGATTTATATAATGGATATATTTTAGAAATTAATAATAATAATAATATTAATTACAAAAATATGGAAGACAAAAATTATTGGTATTATATTATTCATAATAATATAAAATGTGTTAAATATATAAATAATCTTAATACATTAAGAAAATGTAAAGAAATTATATATCATGATAATTTATATTCTGAATTTTTAGAAAAAAATAATAAACAATTAAATTATATTGAAGATAAAGAAATAAAGAAAATATTTTCTTAAATTGTTCAAAACCAAACATAATAATTTAAAAGTAAATCAAAATAGATTAATTAACGAAATAGAACAAATCATTAAAAATTCAAAAAGTTCAATAGGAATTAAATAATTTAAAAAATAAAATTGGAAACTTAATTAATAAAATATATGGATTATCCAAATACAAAATTAAAAAATTTTTTTTAGATACTTTAAAAATTTTCCAAAAAAAAAAGAATTAATTAAAAAAAATCGAAATTTTAATTAGAAAACTTGATTTATCACAAAATTTATATACAAATCAATATCAGATAGGAAATCTATTAAATCAATTAGAAACAACATATAAAGATTTAGATGAATATAATTGCTTAGAGAAAGAATATCATAATAGATTAGAAAATTTATTAAAAATCGAAGAAAATCAAACAAATAATCAAAAAATACAACAAAAAAAATAAGAGATAGTATATATATAAAGAAAATGATATTTTCAACCTTAGGACAAATCAAAAATGGGAAATTGAAATTAAAAAATTACCAGATAAATACTGGACAGAACTTGATAATCTAAAAAATCTAAAAAATCTAAAAATAACTGAATTAGATGATCATATTACTAGAATTATTAATGGAATAAAAGTTGAAAATGATATCAGAAATTTAAATAATGAATGGACAGATGAAATAACGAAAGTTGGAAATAAAGATATTAAAAATTCAATACCTTACAAATCAACTCGATAAACAAATTAAAGTAGAAGAAAATAAAAATAATCTAGATATTTGGAATACTTTGATTGATAACTTATTTAATGATGATATAAGAGATAATTTACATCAATTTTTAAACGAACGCTTATTAGAATTAGAAAAAAAAGATGATGAAATTGATGAAATGAATTGGAAAAAAGAATATATTATTCATGATAATAAAAGAAATGAAGACTATAAAAAACAAACAAAATCTTATTAAAGAAATTAAAAATGGAATTGATATCGAAAAAGAATTTAAAAATTTAGATATAAAAGGAATTTACCAACAAAGAATTGATAATGAAGTAAAAATTCCAAATGATAAAGATAATTTAAGACAATTAATAAATGAAAGAATTATCAAACTTAATGAAGAAAATTTACAAATACAAAATCAATTGATTCAAAAAATTGAAATGGGAATCAAACGTGAAATTATACCTCAAGAATTACAAGTAAAATGACCTAATATGATCAAAAATATTACCAATTTAAATCAACAAGAAAGATTAACAAATATTCTAAATAAACAAATAATTGTTTTAGATATCGAAAAAGTTATTAAAAAAGAAGAAGAGATTTTAAATTTATCAGATAAAGGAAAATGGAAAAATAAAAAATAAATAGAAAATCATTTAGATAAAGATAAATAATGATAAATTACAATAATTGATACTCGAACAAATTATTAAAATAAATGAAGATACTCATAAAATACAAGAATTATTGATTTTTTCAAATCGAATCAGGAATCATTACTGAAACCAAATTAGAAAAGTTACAGAAAAATGATAAATGGGATGATATGACTAAAAAAAAATAATTCATTTCAACAAAATAGATTAAAAAACTTTATTAAACAGAGAATTTTATTTGTTTGTTTTAAACTTAATATAGAAAATAATATTGATATGAATAAATTAAATCAATTACAAAATGATATTGATGAAATAATGAAAATAGAAATGATATTGATCATTTACATCAATTAGTTAACAAAAGAATTGTTTTATTAACAGAAATGAATATTATAATAAATAGAATGAAAAAAAAGTGATAAAATTAGAGCTTTTGATATTAATAATCAATGGGATAATGAGATAAATGAATCATTTGAAGATAAAAAATAACAGAAATATTAGATTAAATCAGATTAAAAAGATCAGAATTTTTGACATTAGAATATGGAAATAAAAATCGAAAAATTATGTGCATGGGCATTTTTTGTTTCTGCATATCTTTTTATTCCGACTATATTTCAAAAACTTTGGATTTTCGACATTCACCCAAGAATCAAGATGACATTACATTTATTAAAGGGTTAGAAAAGTCGAAAATTACTACATAAATTTATTTTAGTCTTTAATATCTTCAAAAAATTGATTTCGCATTGTATTAATATCAAAGGTTTTTTTCGATATATCTTCATTAAATTAATGTTATCAAAGCATTTAGAAACTTTTATTTTAAGTACAAGATTTTATTATTTTAATATTAAATATTATTTGTATTTTGACAAAATTTGTTATTATTATTAACAATTTTAAAAACCTTATACTAAAATAATAAAGATTGAATTTTAATTTATAACTTTTTAATTAAAAATAAAAGTGTTAAATAAGTTACAAATTCAAATACAAACCATTTAGGAGATGTGGGCAATGACAAGGCAGATAGGTTAGCTGGGGAATCTGGCACTTCTGATAGAACCCTACCTCACAATCTCTCGAGAAATATTTTAGTCAACATTTTCGGTGTACAAATTTCGCACATCGCTAGGCAGTACGTTCGTGGCATTTATGACGCGCTCAAATGTGTACGGAGAAGGGGGTGGACCAGGCGCACAAGAGGCTCGACATGGTAATCATGTATGGGAATCGATTGGGAAAGTACGACAGCAGTATGGCATCAAGATTCGCATCTGAAATCGGGAACGACGAGTCGAATAACGGCTGGTTTCCATACATACGCTATGATGACTTTACACAGCCTTTTACTAGTTGCTGAGAGAAAAAGTTTATGATAGTGAAGTGCGGTGAGGTGGAATCGTCTACTGTTCTGATAGAGACACTAGAGTTGATATATCACGCGAAAGTTCGGAGTTTGGGAGATGTTCTTATGAGACCTTGGATTCGGTCTAGCATTTGCCAAGTTTGCATTCGTTGATGTATCCCGATTTGGTGGAATGCGCTGATTTGGTGATGGATTTGTATGTTAATTTGGTTAAAGGGTTCGTTTTTAAGGAATGGATTGTTGATTCAAGTAGGATCCCAGCTCAACTAAATCCGGGGGCTGAGGGTTTCGTCAGGATGTTCATGAATCTGCACCGTGTGAAAATTTGGCAACCTTCTGTGGAGGATTTGGTTAATCAGGGATTTTTGAGTTCTTTGAGCGGCGTTAAATGAATGGGTATAGAATAGTGTGGTTTCGATCGGCTCAGGTGGCTGAACACGTGTATAAAAAGCATGAGCTGCAGTTGGATCACACTGTTTAAGCAAAAATAAAAAAATGAGCATCTCAATTTTTAAACTAGATTTTAAGAATCATTACAGTTAGAAAATCAAAGTTCTAAATTAAAGACTGTCCTATTAGAGATTCTAATATTAAAATGTTACCATATATTGTAATATTATTGACCGTTGTAAAGCTTTTACCTTATAAGAATTACTCCTAGAGGCATTGTTTTTCGGATTCGCTGTTTCCATATTTGCAGGTCTACTCAGTTGGATGGATTATAATAAATTTATCAGCCGCTATTTGGACAACTTGTTTCTGATAAATATATTTCTTCACCTTGGGTAGCACGAATCAATAATAAGCTAAAAGAGAAAAGGAATAATGGCAAAAAAACCATGAAAACAGATATTCAGATAAACGGTAAACTCGTTTATGAGTTTTAACATTAGAGACGTTGTTTAGAAAGAGAAAACCAATAGTGAAAGGATTCGTTTGCATAAAAAAAACAAATAGACGAGGTAAATTAAAAAGTTGTTCATGGGCGTCTTATGAGTCTAAGAAGAAAAAAGAAAACCAATAGTGAAAGTAAACAAAAGTATATTTTTAAATAAAAAAACTATTTATATTGAATATCACGCTCATAGCCGGATGGATAGTTTTACATCATTCCAGATGGGACGGCGTATTTAGTGTCGTCTTCCAGCGACAGATAGTTTTACGTCATATCCAGACGTGATAGTTTTATGTCATTCCGGACATATATATTAGATTTAGCCCCACACAGGGTTTGAACCCTAGGTGGGGTTATCTGTTTAAGTGTCGCGCCTTACTCCTTAAGACAGTTTGCCTTATTATATTTTTAAACCCAAAACCTTGGTGATATACTAAAACTTTGAATATTACTAATTAGGGGGCCAATCAAAAATTGGGAACAGAAAAAAGGTCACGAGATTTAAATATCGAAAAATGAATAATCTTTACATTTACACTTTATTTTTATAAGATTTTTTAGAAGGTAATATAAATCTTGCTATTAAAATAACTCGTTTG
>JAAOMT010000494.1:211155-238556 GCA_016748015.1 Geosiphon pyriformis
TGCCAAATTTTCACACGGTGCAGATTCATGAACATCCTGACGAAACCCTCAGCCCCCGGATTTAGTTGAGCTGGGATCCTACTTGAATCAACAATCCATTCCTTAAAAACGAACCCTTTAACCAAATTAACATACAAATCCATCACCAAATCAGCGCATTCCACCAAATCGGGATACATCAACGAATGCAAACTTGGCAAATGCTAGACCGAATCCAAGGTCTCATAAGAACATCTCCCAAACTCCGAACTTTCGCGTGATATATCAACTCTAGTGTCTCTATCAGAACAGTAGACGATTCCACCTCACCGCACTTCACTATCATAAACTTTTTCTCTCAGCAACTAGTAAAAGGCTGTGTAAAGTCATCATAGCGTATGTATGGAAACCAGCCGTTATTCGACTCGTCGTTCCCGATTTCAGATGCGAATCTTGATGCCATACTGCTGTCGTACTTTCCCAATCGATTCCCATACATGATTACCATGTCGAGCCTCTTGTGCGCCTGGTCCACCCCCTTCTCCGTACACATTTGAGCGCGTCATAAATGCCACGAACGTACTGCCTAGCGATGTGCGAAATTTGTACACCGAAAGTGTTGACTAAAATATTTCTCGAGAGATTGTGAGGTAGGGTTCTATCACAAGTGCCAGATTCCCCAGCTAACCTATTTGCCTTGTCATTGCCCACATCTCCTAAATGGTTTGTATTTGAATTTGTAACTTATTCAACACTTTTATTTTTAATTAAAAAGTTATAAATTAAAATTCAATCTTTATTATTTTAGTATAAGGTTTTTAAAATTGTTAATAATAATAAGAAAGTTTGTCGAAATACAAATAATATTTATTATTAAAACCTTTGTTTTCTGATAGTCAAATATTTAATATTAAAATAATAAAATCTTTTATTTATAATAAAAGTTTCTAAATGCTTTGATAAAATTAATTTAATGAAGATATTGAAAAAAACCTTTGAAATAATATAATGCGAAATCAATTTGTAGAAGTTATTAAAGACCAAATAAATTTATGTGGGAGTCTTGACTTTTCTGACCCTTTAATAAATGCGATGTCATTATAAAATTTTCAATCATGATTTCCAACTTATTGAGATCTTGGTAATTGTAGCTGAAATAAAAAATATACATGAACAAAAAATGCCCATGCACATCCCTTAAACACCATAATTTTTAGTTTAAGAAAGTTTCAATTTTAGTTTTTTAAATCAATTTCTCTTTTTCTAAACCAGTGTTTTTGCTTTTTAATTTATATTAATATTTTGCGAGCATTATTAATTACCATAAAGTCTCTAAAGTAGACAACACTTTTTCTTCAATTTTAAAAGTTGAATAAGTAACTTTTAAAAATTAATATTGTCAGATAAAAAATATATTTTATATTCATTTTCTAATTCTAATTCTTTAACATACTATCTTCTTTCAAATAAATCTTAAATTTCATCTCTTTTATTAATTTCTGAACCAGAAATATATAATAAACTATTTTCAATTTTGTTTACATTTTTTAAATTATTTAACAATGATTTTTACAAGATATTCTTCTATATCTCTAAAATTCATAGACAAATCAAATTATAATCCGATTTTGTAAATTTTTATCTTTATTTAATTGAAATTCTTTATTACTCATTTATACATACCATATTTCTTCCAATTTATCTTTGAATATCTTAAAATGATTATTATATATATTTACTAGCATTGTATTTTGACATATTAATTTAGTTTTGTGTTCCTTAAATAATTTATAAATAATATATTTTATTATATGTTATCATAACAAAAATATTATATCATTTAAAAACCAATAACACAAAAAATTTAATTATCAGTATTGATATTCATTGTAATATTATTAATTAATAAATATAAAAAGATTATATTATATTCAAAATATTAATTTGTTTAACTTCATAAATAAAAATAAAATAGTAAATATTTCAAATAAGCATTAGAAAAACTTTAATTCACTGTGTTTATATAATTTGAAATTGCAATTATATAACAATTAACATCAATTTATTGAAATATAATTTTATTTACAAATATTTTATACAAATATTTTAATTTTGGATACTTGGTTATTAATATTGACAAATTATTAATTATTTTTATATTAATAAAAAAGATAAAAAACACTTACATAAAATAAACAATAAAATGTAAAAAGGCAATTAAAATTTGATTTTGGAAATTTGATTTTTTAAAATAATTAAAATTAATTAAAATCATAAATCATAAGTTTGCAAGAATAATTATAAACTAAAAATCGTTAATTTGTATTCTACTTTTAAAGTTAAGAAACATGTTTTAGTAAATATATATATAGATATTAAAAAAAATGTGAATGCAAGCACCAAAAGTAATTTCGATTGATTCAAATCCAATTACATGTTTTTTAAATAAATAATTTTATATTAATTGGAAAAACTACTTAAGCATTCATTAATATGCATAGTTAAAAAATGACTTGAACATGATGCATCTGGATGAAAATTTAAATTCTCTCATTACTTTTTACTTTTTTTTTATAAGCTTATTTTACTTCCCAAGTAATTTTCAAAATTTTAATTTATGCAATAATCTACAACCATATTTTCACTTACTAAAAAGATTCTTTTAGGTAAAAAAATTAATCAAATTAACACTCTTTCCGTTCGCCTGACCAAGTAAGAAAAAAAATTTCGCAGAGTTTTCTCTCCTTAATTCAAACTACAATAGCAATTAAATTTTTTTTGATCCAAATTAAAATTTTTTAAAATCCAACTAGAAACACTTGAATTTCTTAAGCTTGGCAATTTTTATACTCTTTCGAACATACTTTAAACATTTTTGAGACTAGATTTAGGGTTTTCCAAACCTTTCTGGAATCCTATTATAAATTTGTTTAACCAATCCTTAAAATTTTATGCGATTAAAAATTCTCTTGGTAATTTCAACACATTTTATTGTTATATTAAAAAAATGCTAGTCCAATTAACTGAAATTTTATGATAAACCTTGAAGTGTATCTCGTTGCCATATTTTCTTTAGGATAGAAAAATTCTTTGTTGAAATTTTTATTTGCAGCTTCCAAAACCGATTGGAGTTCAAATTTAAAGGAATTCTTTTGAATTTACCAAAAAATTTTTGAAAATTAACAATTGAAAAAGTCACTATAGCAAGTTTATTTTTTAATTGACCACATGTTTTGCTTTTTGAAGCATTTTTATGAACAAGGCTCTTCGAGAACAATAAAATTTTCTTTCAATTTAAATTATTTTAATATATTTTTTTTAACTTTATTTATTCAACACGTTCAAGAACCAATCTAAATCACAAATTTTTTAATCACAAATTTGATTAATATTTAACATTTTAGGTTTTACTATCATAATCTTTTAAATTCACTGCATTTGTTAAGATTCCTAATAGCCACATCCAATTATATAGGATAATTTTTAAAATTGTACCCACATGTCTCAATTTAATATACAGCATGCAGGGGTGTGCCTATAATACGCAGTGTAAAGATCACTTTGCGGACGATGTTTTAATAACATGGCTACCATTTTCTTTCGTCTCTCCCATTTTTGATGATGAGAATTGGAATTCATATCATTTTTGTGTGATACATAAGTGGTTACAATCATAAAAAATTTCCTTAGCGACATAAATGGTTAACAATCTCAATCATTACTAACATTGATAAGATTTCTATTTCGCTTCTATAGTGTGAAACATTTTCATAATTGCTCAATGACAATTAAAATTTGAATGAAATTAAAAATTAAAATTAATTACTTTAATATCCCTAATTATAAATAAAATTTGGAAGTTTTCAACTCTTAATAAGTCATATTAGGAAAACATCAAACAAATCCCTTTTGTGATTCTGATGATTCAATAAAATCTTTTTTACTTTTATTGAATGAAAATCTCATATCTCTAATGATACATAAAACCTTTATTAAATTTAATCATTGACAATTAGAAGTATGAAATTAGTCTTTTTAACTTAATAAATATTCTTGATTAGCATTAAAAAATATATATACATATTTCAATTACTTTCATTTTTTTTTTTCTAGGACTTGCCTAATTAAGCTGTTTGCCCGAAATTTGAAACTAATAACCCCGTAAAAATGAGTCTGCAACCCGAAAATCTTTATTAAATATTAATTGGATCAAAAAAATCTCATTTAATTAATTATTTTCATTAATAAAATCAAATATCCATTTATTTTCAAACAACAACAACAACAATTTTTAAAATTTCAAATTAAGGTTGAGATTCATTACACTTTAAATGACCAGAAATTATTGAATAAAAAACGTTTTTTGCCATTTTTCTTTTATAAACACTAATTTACCACATTCAAAATACAACCTTGACTGGACTTTGTTGTCTCAAAACAATCCATTGATTATATCTCAAATTCTATTCTTTATAATTGGAGAAATTTTTCAAAAATAACAATGTCATCATATCTTGTCATGTTGGTGAGAATGAGCTCAGATTCCCGTTTCTTTCCTTTTGTGGCTATCTTGCTTTAGGTTCTAAAGTAATGATCTCAATTTTTATACATTTCTTTTGTGAAATTAGTAAAAATACTTTTTGAGAACAATGATTATGTTTTTGAATATGAATTTTTTTATATTCTTCGCTCTTGACCCCATAATTTCTTGTTTCATAAAAATTCTCAAAGTATTATACCACGCTGATTGTTTATGAAGAAAAACCTCTATGGTAAGGAGAAAAATATTGATAATAATTTTTATATATATGTCGGCTATAGCTACTATTCTAAATGTACAAATAAACCAAAATCCCTTCATGTCGAATTATCATTTTTGTTGTACAATATTTATCGAAACACAAAACTTTCTCGACGTATTCTCTCTAGCTAATGTTTCACTGAAAAAAAAAAGCCTTTCTCTCAATAAATGCATGAATACATTTATAAAAAATTTCCGAAATTGGAAGTAAAGTTGGAAAAATGGTTGAAAAATGTAAAAAAGAATTTGTGGTATAAAATTATAGAGTCTTGGCATTATCATAAATTTAATTGTGTGTGCAAATTACAATTTTTAATTCGATCAATTTGGACTGCACATGGAATGCTACATATGACGCTTTTTGAAAGAAAATTCTATCCTTTACATGATTATCACTACGAGCTTATCCAATTTATCGAATCACCAATCAATATTTTTGTCTCGAAATTAAGGTTACATGCTACACGCCTAATTAATTGAAAAGAATAAATGCCTCCTCGGATGCCATTTTGAATATTTTTTTTCATGTCCCTAATCCGAAGATTTTTCTCTCGTTCAGTGGTTGTAACCAACGGTCGTCCTTTCTTTCCTTAATTTTTGCCTCTAGTTTACACTTTATTGTGTTAGGCTTCCTTGTCAAATTCCTCACCTTCCCTAACTTCCAACTTTCTAAAATGGTTTCAAAAAAGAATCCTATCCTCTCAACGCTTCTTCTTCTCCTTTTCTCAACAACACTTCCCTCCATTGTTCAGGCTGGCTACAGTATCTCCCAACCATCATCAGGGCAAGTCTGGAAAAAAGGAGACGCCGTAAAAGTAAAATGGTCAATTGACGGTCAAGCAGACACTCTAGTAGATGTACTTCTTGTCTCCGGGAAACAAGATAACTTGCAGCTTTTTACAAAGTTATGTACTGGATTGAATCCCAGTGTGGGTGTATGTGACTACACAGTTGCTGCAAATATCCCCTCAGGTTTGAATTATGCCATTGAAGTTGGAAATTCGAATAATGGAAATAATTATGGATACTCTAGTTATTGTAAGTATTTGAATGATGCATAAATTTAATTTTTGATGGCCATTTTACAATAGAAAAGAAAACTTGCATTACTTTGAAATTTTTATCAATTTGCCAAGTCCTCCAAGTAAAACCAAATTTTCAAAAAAATTTCCCAATTAATTTTTATGAACGTTTGCAAAGAAAATACAAAAGTCAATTCCTATTAAGAGACGCAAAAATAAAAATATTATGATTCTTCTAACCATAAAAATCTTCTTTTTGATAATAGTTACAATCGAGTCACAAGGACCATTACCCGAAAGTAAAGGATGTCCCAATATGGTAATTTTAACTTTTTAGATTCAATTGATTTATTTTCACCAATTGAACGACCTTAATAAATTTTAAAAATTTTAGGGTGGCAACGATTGCTCAGAATCACTACCTTGCTGTAGTGCCTCCGGCTATTGTGGTAAAACTAAGGACTATTGTGGGGAAGGCTGTCAAGCAAAATATAGTTTCAATGGTGTATGTGTTTTGCCGGGTCAAGTTAAATCGACATCTAGCAGCACAACCACTTCCTCAACCACCACATCAACATCCAGCAGCACGACCACTTCCCCAACCACCACATCAACATCCAGTAGCACAACCCTTTCCCTAACCATCAGTACTACGACCACTTCTTCGACCACAACATCAAAATCCAGCAGCACGACCACTTCCCTAACCACCCCTATGACTACTTTTCCAACCACCACATCAACATCCAGTAGCACAACCCTTTCCCTAACCACCCCTATGACTACTTTTCCAACCACCACATCAACTTCCAGCAGCACGACCACTTACTCGACCACATCAAAGTATTCGTCAACCACCACTTCACCCTCAACTACTACTACTACTACATCATCCTCAACCACATCAAATTTATCGTTAACTGGTATTCCTTCGCTGACACTTATTCCAACCTCAACCACTACCACACCCTCATCATTGACTACCAAATCGTCTTCAACAAGTACTTTATCATCAACCGCTACCTCATTGACCAGCTTAACTATAACATCATTGTCCACTGATCCTTCCTCATCATTCACCACCACTAAATATTCAACCTTATTATCATCTTCTTCCTCAACCACTACTTCCGTATCAACCCCAACAAATGACCCGACCAAATGTGGTGCGGTAAAATGCACTGAAGGAAGTCCATGTTGTAGTGAATTTAATTACTGTGGCTCTACTCAAGAACATTGCAACGTTCGTTGTCAGCCTGGAAAGTCATTCGCTGGAAAATGCTTTGTTGATGGAATCTCTAAATCAACTTCATATTCAATTATCACATCATCATCAACATCTATCAAATCCTCAACTGTAATCCCGTCGTCAACAACTACCTCAACATCAACCCCAGTTAGCGATCCTACTAAATGTGGTGCGGTAAAATGCACTGAGGGAAGTCCATGTTGTAGTGAATTTAATTATTGCGGCTCTACTCAGGAATATTGCAACGTTCGTTGTCAGCCTGGAAAGTCATTCGCTGGAAAATGCTTTGTTGATGGAATCTCTAAATCAACTCCATACTCAATTATCACATCATCATCAACATCATCAACATCTATCAAATCCTCAACTGTTATCCCGTCGTCAATAACTACCTCAACATCAACCCCCGTTAGCGATCCTACTAAATGTGGTGCAGTAAAATGTACCAAGAAAAGCCCATGTTGCAGTCAATATAACTATTGTGGCTCTACTAAAGAGTATTGCAACGCTGGTTGCCAGCCTGGAAAGTCATTCGCTGGAAAATGCTTTGTTAGTGGAATCTCTAAATCAACTCCATACTCAATTATCACATCATCATCAACATCATCTATCAAGTCCTCAACTGTTATCCCATCGTCAACGACTAACTCTACATCAACCCCAGTTAGCGATCCTACTAAATGTGGTGCAGTAAAATGTACCAAGAAAAGCCCATGTTGCAGTCAATATAACTATTGTGGCTCTACTAAAGAGTATTGCAACGCTGGTTGCCAGCCTGGAAAGTCATTCGCTGGAAAATGCTTTGTTAGTAAAGTTTCTAAAGCATCTCACATTCCTAAATTACCAAAACTTCCTCATGGTGTCATTAAATGCGGCAAAGTTTATTGCACAGCAAAAAAACCTTACTGCAACCAAAATAACAAGTGCACTAAATCTCTTAAAGGTTCTAAAAAATGTCAACCAAAGAAGAGTTTCATGGGTGTTTGTGACAAAAAAGCTCCGATCTTCCAACACTATTAGATAAAGTATTAAATGAGTTTAGTTATTTATTTTAAGTTTTTAATATTATATAAATACCATGTAGAAAATACTGTCACGATGTACTTTTAGATTATATTGATTAGGGTCTCGCTATATTAGAGTTAAAGAGCAGCAAGAACATTTACAGAAACTTCTTGGCTAGCTAGTAACTAATATTGCTGTGTGTGAGTAAAATAAATTTTGGGATATGATTGAAAAAACTACATCAATAGACATAAAAAATTTGGGGTTTTTGTAAACTTCTCCCAAATGAAAAAATATTTAAGTGTTTTTACTTTAATTTTTATTTTGAAAATAGGTTTTTTGAAATAAAATGTCTAAAAAGTTTAACAAAAAAAATCTCAAACCTTTCCCGGTTTTCATATTTTTAGTACTTCTATCAAATTGATTGAGAAGGGTTATTATTTATAATATTACATGATTAATTATTTAGCATTACAATTTTTATATTATTATAATTTATAAAATTAAAAAACCAGAGCCTTTGAAATTCTGCCATTCAAGTACAGTTAAAATTTTCAAAAGCTTTTAAAAAATTTAAACTAAAAAATCTTGAGATTGTTTGTCAAATTTGTCAATAATTATTACAGAAAAAATTAAGAATTAAATAGAAGAAATCTTTAGAAATTATTAAAATTGTGAAAACTATATTAATATGTTTTATACCAAAGAAAATTATCAATCGTTTTTTAAAATTCATAGAATTTTAATGTTTGTACAATAGTTTAAATAAAAAATTAAACGTAAAGATTTTCTTAAAATGAATACTTTTTTTGAAACCAAATAAAAAAGAAAAAAAGAAAAAAGTGGATTATTTATTCAAAAAAAGCAAGCTAAATCACAAAATTCTGAACTCTGTGAATAAGTTTAAAAAGACTTGATAAACTTTTCATTAGAAGTATTAATTGTGTAAATTTTTCCAGAAATTTATATAAATAAAACTGTCACCAAATAAAAAAAAAAGAAAATGCATTTTAAAATTAAGTAAAAAGGATATGAACAAGATGAATAAATATATTTTGAATTTATCAAGTTAATTTTTGACTGAAAGTTGGTAGAAAAACAGGATAAATTTTCAAAAAATGTATTAAATTAATTCAATAAATTTAAAATGCTACATTAATTATTAATTTTTTTTCAATAAATCTAAAAAATAGTTGTAAAAAATGGTATAGAAATATTATAATTACAACTTAAAGTATTGCAATTGGATATAAAAATATTAACCATAATGAAAAGTTGGTATTTTTTTGTAATTTTTTTTTTTAAAGAAAACATTTTTTTGAGCGATACTGTATTACCTGGTTCTCAAATTGCTATACAAAAAAAAACTTTACAACTTAAATAACTTTTATAGTTGCTATAGCTCGAGAATAAGGCATTTGCTTTTCAAATGATTTGTTTCAACATTGTTATAAATTTTCATTTTAAAAAAGTCATATTTTGAATTTATATTCAAGAATTTGTTAAAATCTCTTTTTTTTGCAATAAATTAAATACAATAAACACTAATTTCATTTTTTTGCCAAAATGGCTCTTGAAATTTAAAACCATTTTTTTGAAGCAGATCATATTCTTAAACTTGTTTATTTGAAAGAATAATAAGTCAAAAACAATTTTTTAAATTTTCATAAAGAAATTAACGAAATTCTATTCAATAATGCAATTAAATTTACAAAAAAAATTTTCAACAAAGTAATTTCTGCTCTATAGATAAAAATTTAACAAAATCAAACTTTAAAATTGTTAGAATATGGATTGAAGCAGTTAATATAAAAAAAATATTATCATACTTGTTAATTCTAAAAATCATAAAATCCCAAAAATCTTTTTTTTCCATTGCAAGATTAATTTTTTTTTTCTTTTACTCAGTCTTGGTGAAAATTTTAAGCTTGTTTTTTTAAAATTTAAACATTGGACTTAACAAAACATACTTGATATCTGTTATCTTTTTTTCATTGAAAAATTAAGATTGAGTTTGCAACAATGCAAGATTTGATTTATTTTCTAAACTGCCCTTTTCCTTTTTCTAAATTCATTGTTAATAATCGTGATCAAAAAATTAAACCAAGACAGGAAAATTGATTTGTATTCACATTTCAATTTTAAGCAATCAAGTTTTTATGTAGTATATGAACTAGAAAAAATCTCAAGTAATTTTCTAAAACGAAATTTAAAATCCTTCAAAAAAAATTTATATCATTAAGAACATGATTTTTCTTGGAGATTTCGAGACAAATTATATTCATAAAAGTTAACCCAAAGCAGAATTATTGAGCTCTCAAAATATTGATGAAATGAAGAAGAGCTATATAAGTTTATATTTACTTGAAATTTTATTTTAAACTTACAATTACAACAGCTTAATAAAGAATACTCCAAATTTTTAATTAAAGTATTTTTTTGACATTCAAAGACTTTATATATCTGTATAATTCTGAAAATGACCAGCGGATTTCACAATATTTTGAGTTGGTAATTAAATTATATAAATATTTGCTCTTTGATTAAAGTCAAATCTTTTAAAGAATGTATTGAAAAACGAAAATTTGACAATTGAAAGCTTTCTTTGATGATGAGTGATACAGAAAATTGCAATCTCTCAAAAAAAAAAAAAAAAAATTGCAAGACAAATGAAAAAAAGGGTCATTTCAAAATAGAATTCATTATTTCAATTGTAACAATAGTTAAAAAGAAAGATAATTTTACAGAAATTGTTATTATGTTTGATTTTAAAATTGGTTTATCAGATCAAAAAAAACTTTAAAGTCTTGGCATTTAAAAAATTGTAAAATAAACATTTTCCAAATTTGACTAAAGATCATTGCGAAAAAAATTGATCTTCAAACAACTTATCTTGTTTCACAAATATTTTATATGAAAAAAAAAATTATTTACAATTTTATTTTTCCCAAGAAAAATTTTCCTGCTTACAGATCGGATTTAATCTTCAATGCAGTTCTTTAACAAAACATATGTTAGTTTCATTTGTTTGTAAAGTTCTATTAATGAAATGCGTGATGTTGAATATCAATTTTATATGTTTATAAATTAACCCTGAAAAAATATAATTTGTACAAACATTTGAATTAATCTTTTTATACTCTTTTGGACAGAATTACAAATATTTATTGATTCAATTTCTGAAATGATCTTCTAGCGGGATATTTTAACCGATTTCAGAATTCCATATTCCGAATTTTTTCCGTTTTAGGTTAAAGATCGAAAATTAAATTTAAAGTTTTTTGAATATAATACAAATCTCTTCCTTGGCGAATTTTTATTGAATCATCTTCTAGTATGGATCGTATAGTACACCAATGCTGACTAACTTGTGCAAAACTATCCGAATTAGTCAATTTTAATCGTAGATTGTGAAGGATTGTAGATGTTTATCGATTATTTAGCCGATGGTTTTACCGATATTTTTAAGGTATTTTGAATATCACCACAAGGGCATTCATACGTATAAATTAAGGTGAATCAAAGTATATTTTTGAGCTTCTCTCATTTTATTACTTAATTCCTGCTCGTTAGTTATTAATTTGTAAATTAAGAATGAATAAAATATATTTTTAAAAAACCTTTTTTCATTACGAAGGATTAAATTATTTTTATAAAAATCTTGAAAGACCTTACTTCTCGAGGCCAAGACAAGATTTTCACGTTTTTACAAAGCGTATTTTGGTTAAAAAAAATTTTGATTCGAAGAGCAAAAAAAATCGCTTTTTCAATTCAAACTCATAGAGAAAAAACCAAATTTTCAAGTTAAAATTAAATATTAGCAAATTTCTAATAAATGGCATCTAAAATTGATTCAAATAAATCCGAATCCGAATCGGATAACGGAAAACCAACTTCTAACACGACGACAATTATAACTGAAGGAAATACTGATCTCAATGACCCGATTGATTCTACTCTACCTTCAACAGTTTCAAGTACGGCTGAAAAGACATATTCAGAAAAATCAATCGATCCAAATAACGATATAATCTCAGAGAGCAATCCGAATAAAGATCAGGATTTAGAGAAAGGAGAAAAAGAATTGACACGAGAAATTTCTTTTGATAATGGAGTGGTTCAATTAGGAAAAGGACAATTTACTCTTGTTTTGATTGGGTAAACATTTTAATGTTTTCATTTGACTGGGATATTATTAATTTTTTAGTTTATCAAAGATAATAATTCTCTTCTCAAATTCCTAATTTTCTAGTCTCGCATTTGGTGTTTTTCTGGCAGCGCTAGATCTAACCATCGTTGCAACTGCTTTACCAAAAATCGCTTCAGACTTTAATTCATTAAATCAAATTGCGTGGGTAGTTACTGCATATCTTCTCACAACGGTAGTTATTTTATTTATTTATTTTATTTCCTAGAAAAAAAGTTTTCGGCATATTCTAAATTTTCATGTAAAAATTTGGATATATATTTCATTTTCTATCACAAAGACTGCCTTCCAACCAACCTACGGAAAAATGTCTGATATTTTTGGTCGAAAAGCTGCCTTCTTATTTGCCATTCTCACATTTGAACTCGGGAGTTTGCTATGTGGTATCGCCCCAAACATCATTTCAATGATTTTATTTCGTGCAATTGCTGGTATTGGAGGCGGTGGAATTTTTTCCATGACGATGATCATAATATCTGACATTGTGTCCTTAAAAGATCGTGGGAAATATCAAGGAATTATTGGTGCATGTTTTGGAATTGCTTCATTAGTTGGACCGTTGGCTGGTGGTGCTTTCACTGATCATCTTACTTGGAGGTTGGTCATGAATGATATGCCTTTTTGTTTTTATTTTTTTCTAGTTGTTCTACTAATGACCAAAAATTATTGATTACAGATGGTGCTTCTTTATCAATTTACCATTCGGAGTCATCACAGTATTGACAGTAGTTTTCGTGCTTAAACTCCCGAAACCTCAAGGTTCCCTCAAAGAAAAACTAAAGCGTATCGATTGGTGGGGAACTATCACAGTCATCCTTGCAACCGTTACTCTTCTTCTTCCTCTAAACTGGGGTGGTGATGAATATGCTTGGGACAGTCCAATAATAATAGCTCTCCTAATCCTCGGTGGTTTTTTTTTTATTCTTTTCGGATACATCGAAGGTTGGATAGCAATTGAACCGGTTGCATCACCACGTTTATTCAAAAATAGAACTGTAGTCGCGTGTTTCGCAGTAAACCTCTTCCAAGGAATGGCATTTTTTTCTCTAGTTTACTACATCCCAATTTATTTCCAAGTCATTAAGGGTGAAACGGCCACCATCTCGGGATTAGAATTATTACCATTTGTACTGGGAGTCGTAATTGCGTCAATCTCTTCGGGCCAATTTATTTCTCGAGCCAAAAATGCCAGTAAACAAATACTTTGTTTATTTGGTGCTGCGTTTATTACTATCGGTTCTGGATTGATTAGCACGTTGAATGAAGATTCAAATCGTGAAAAACAGATTGGATACCTAATGATTGCTGGACTTGGCGTGGGTTTGATTATGCAGACTACTTTGTTGGCTGGACAGGCGGCTGTAATGTACAAAGACGTTGCTGCTGTGACTTCGATGTTAAACTTTTTCCGTTCGAGTACGTGTTGGCTCCGATTAGAAATTTTTTTAAATCGAATATTGTATACTGATATATAAATACTTTTTTTATTCTATATTACTTTCCTGACAGTCGGGTCAGTATTTGGCGTAGCAATTATCGGAACAATTTTCAAAAACGAGCTCGTCAAAAATCTCAAAGCTTTAAATAACGGAATTCCCATCGAAGCGATAAAAAAATCTTCAACCTTTATCAAAAATATTGACAATCCATCTGTAAAAGCTGATATTATACATGCTTATGTTCAAGCTTTGGATGCCGCATTTCGGGTAGTTATTATTCTCGGTGCTCTTTGTTTTATTTCGGCATTAGCTGTTGGTAAGAATAAAAGTCGGCAAGCGGAACATGATAAAATGGCGGTTATTATTGAAGGTAACAAAGAATTATAATAATTAGTCTAAAGAACGTACTCGAATAAAAAAAGTGTATCATAAAATTTTAGATAAGGCACTTCAAATGTATTATATATAATACATCAAAAAAAAATTTTGTACCGTCCAGAGTAGAGATTTCAAAATCAACCATTTTTTGGCTACTGCTGTATATCTTCCTTTGGAGTGCCAATAATAGTAATGAAAAGAAAAGTATGATACGAAATTTAGAGATTGGAAAATAATCTTAATATTTAGATCTAGATATTACGAATCTGAATACTTTAATAAAACAAGGATAAAGTGAATAGTTTTTATGAATATTAAATTTAATGAAAATCAAATAGGCTATTGCGATAAGGTTTACCAAAAGAGTTTTAATCAACTTATTATATGATGAAACAATGATTTCCGAAATGATAGAATTAATACTTAAAAACATGTAATTTTTGATGATTTATATCTGATTTTGAATGATAACAAATTACACTATTTGAGTACTTTTTCAATAAAACTTTTAATTGGGAATTATATAGCTTTTGATATTTGAAAAAGAATTCTGAATGTATTTTAATTTGAATCATTTTTGTGTCTACCTCTTTGTATTGGTAATTTACAATAAACTTTATAAGAGATTTTAATTCCTTGCTGTTGAACCAATTTATATATTCCTTTATCAATTTCTCAAAAAATCAAACTTGTGAGAAAAAAAATTTCACTTGACAAAATTCAGTAATCGAGAACTCAAAGTTTTTAATTAATAAAGTTGATTACAGCAGCACCATTTATTGAATTCGAAGAAAAGGGTAATGGGATATTGATTTTAATTACTTAAAATTGAATAAAGAGCGAAAGTTATTTGCAAAATAATTTGTAAATAATCTTTGTAGATTCAATAAAATGTTTTCATAGAAGGTAATATTCCATAGCCAATTTTGTAATTTTGTAATTTTCTAACAAAATATAATAATTAATATGTACAAATTTTTACATTATATTATTTTAATAAGTTTAAACTCAATTTCTCAATTTTTTTTATTTTTTTTTACACTTTTTGTAAATACCATAAAAATTTTCTTTGAATTTAGAAATTCTATGAAATATTCATAATTGGTATTAAAATTTTACCTCGTTATATTGAAGAAGGTTTGAAATTTATATCAAGCACTTGAGATCGAAAAAGTAATGCAAGAATGAATTCTGTTTTATTTTTGCACATCCCTAAGTCAACGTAAAAAAAAAAATGAAAGTTATTCTCTTTCATTTAAACTTGCAAAATGTATCAAAAAACCGAAATCATTATATACAATGTTTGTACTTGGATAAATGTGGGAAAAAAGAAAAAAATATATGATCACAAAAAGCTGATCCAAAGATTTTTATCATCTGAAAGATCAAGGCGTGTTTCGAGCGCAAAGGTGAAAAAAGAACAGATCGAAGCATTTTTGGGGTATTAATGTCTTTGAAGAATCTCCTTGATATGTTGGTTCGGTGGTTGCTGAAATAACGATTTCTGTATCGCAAATCCTTGGTGAAGACAATTCTGACAAATTTATAAGTTGAGCATACTCCGTTTCTTTCACCGCGTAGAACCCAAGAAATAAAACGAAAAATAAACATATAATAATAACTGTGAAGAATAAAGTATACTCTTTTCTAGTGAAAATATGAAAATTGTCTGGACTCAAAGGAATTTGTGGATTTTTAAGGATTTGTGACTCTAAATATTCTGAATTATCAGTAAACAAATAAGTTGTCTTCCTTTTTAGCGAGTTGTATTCCCTTAGAAGTATATCATATTTCGTCTCAATATCATCATATTGTTCCAAAACTTGATGAATATCTTCAATTGGTTCTTCAACGAAACTACTATTTTCTTTTTGCCATCGATCTATATCCCCCATTAGTTGATTGAAAATGTTATCAATGTTACCATAATATTCGAATGGTGATGGTCCATTTCGGCATGAGCATTGATTAAAAATATCATCATCAATAGATTCAACAAATTTATGGTTATCGTCATCACAAATTTGGGGATCAAGATCGAATCGTATTTTTTTGGTTTTTGTTGGCATCTTTGACAATTTTACTTGATAAACTTCATTTGTAGAAATTTGTGTTTCTTCTTTTGGAAGAAACCTAGTAGTAGATGTAGTGGTTGTGGTAGTGGTAAAAGGATAATTTTCCCCTTCTATTTTGTTTTGATGAAAAGTAGCCAAAAATTGTTCTTTTGTCTCAAAATTCTTTCTTTTACCCCTGGCATCAAAATTTCCTAGGGCAAGCACGTCAATAGAATGCTTTTTTTCTTCAAATCTTTCATTTCTAGTGTTTTCAACCGGCCAAGCTTCCTTAACTATTCCAATCTCGAAGGCATTCATAATGATAAAATGGAAAAGAAAGATATTAAGAATTACTTTGGTTGTTGATCGTCTTTTATAGAGACCTAATTTTAATATGTCCAGGGTTAGATGTGGCATGATGCGAGCGATCGATGCCACCTGATTGGCATTCATCCCACACAAATAAATTTCTCTGCCACGATTGCAACATTCCTGTCTCTAGATGGGGAATGTAGAAAAAACAATTGTACAAGGCTTAACTATATAAACCCATCTCAATTGGTTCCAACCTGTCATAAGGTTACACAATTGTAATATCAAAGTCCATAATAGCTAAGATGATTAGGAAATTTGAGACAAGATCTCATGAACGGCGAAATGACGAATAAAAACGTGGTATTTCCCCAATGTGTCGAAAGTACATTTTACTTTCATCTCATGGAATTCGTTGAATTCCTTTTGATTGGAACCAATTACATCATCTGCAGGTATTCTGTCTCTGAAATGAACTTGTGAATTAAATTTCGAGGCCCAAAACTTTACAAGGCCGCTGTCGTTCTGTGCATTAATCAAGAAAAGTGTTTTTCAAAATGATTAATCCATTCATATATTGAACGATAAATAAGTACTTTATTTAACCTATTCTTTTGTAGAGATTACAAGTTTTTCAAATATATTTTCACAGTTTTATAGAACATTGGTCAAATTTGGTAATTGCATTATATTTTAATTTTGGGGAAAATTTTGTATATAAACCTAAAAGTGGTCGTTAATTAAAACAATTGATATTGTTCAGCAAGAAAATATTTTTCAAACTTTGATAAATATATCATTTTCTCGGTTATTTTTGTTTGAAATAATTTATGATTAAAAAGAAAACTTCAAATAAATATTTCATTGGTAAAAATTTAAAAATAATTAATATTCATATTTAAATTAGTACCTCTTGATATTAAAATTATAATCAAGTTAATTGAAATGATTCCTATTTTTATTTATATATATTTTTTTAAATCGAATTAAATTGCATCAAAATTTTTTTAAAATTTATTTCTTAAAATATCACACTTTAATTTTCAAATAATGGTTTATTTAAATATGTAAATAACTATATTATTTGAAATATAACTTAAAAAGCTTTAAATTTTGGTTAATTAATTAATCACAATATAATTAATTTTATTATCATAATTTATATTTGGTTTGCTATTATTTTTAAGATTTTTTAAGATTTTTTAATTTTATTTTATTAACATAAAGCAATTGACAAATTTTTTTATATGTAAAAATTATCAATAAATACTTTTATTTTTATAATAAATTTTAAAATATATTACAAATTATAACAATTTTTATTAATTTTAAAAATAAAATATAATTCTTATAATTTTAATTGAATATAAAATAAAATAATGCTATACAAATATATCTTTTACAAAACAAGTTAAAGTAAAAATTGAATTTAATACTATTTTTTTTAATAAAGCTTTTTATTGATATTGTAAATATTTTTATAATATTTTCAAAACTGATTTCAATTTTTGTTTAAATAAAAATATTCACATTACCAAAAATTAATTTGTGGTTATTTTAATAAACTACCTTTTTGTTTCTGTTGTCTAAATTAAAAACATATTATTATTTATACTTGAATTAAAACTAATTGCTATTTTAATAGCTAATAAAACAAATTAATAAAAAATCTAAAAACAACTTTTTTTTAAAAAAAAAGAAAAACAAGTTAAAAGCAATAATTACAGAATTAAAAACCTTTTTCCGAAAATTTGTTGTTTTTATAATTTTTAATTGTTTTTTGGTTGTTTTATTTTTTGAGTAATAATAATAATAATAGTTATTATAAAAGTTTTTTAATAGTAAAAATATTAAAATTTTTTTTAATGTGTTTTTTTTTTTTGAAAAAACTTCAACTAAAGAAAACCCGTAATTTAAAACAGAAAAAATATTTTGTTTAACTGTTTTTACTATCAAGAAAACGTTTTTAATTACAGTTTTTCAATTATAACAAAACTTATAAATTTTTTTTAATTTAATAATGTTTTATAAAAATAAATTTGTAAAAATAGATATTTAATTTTAATTTTTCTTATTTTTTTTTTGCTTTGACAAAGTATAATCTTTTTATTATTTATGTTAAATATATCAAAAATAACTATAAATTTAATTTATGCGATTTTAACACTTAACCAGTAAATTATTTTTGCAAAAAAAAAAAATTTATTTAATAAATTTGTTATTAATTTTATTATTTTTAGTTTTTATTTCTAATTATAATTTTTTTTTTTATGTTTAAATTTTGGTTTGGTTTTTTAAAAACTTTATTATTATTTGTTAATTTATTTGTAATTTTTAATTCAAGATAAATAAATTTTTACAAAAATATTTAAATATAATAATTTAATTAGAAATGCTTTAACAAAAACTTAATAACAATAATATAAAATAAAAAACAGAAATTAAATAAATTATTTAAATTTGTTTAAAATATTTTTCTTTATCAAATATTTTTTTTTTAAAAAATTAATATTTTTTGCAAAACAATAATACTTAATTTTAATTTATAATTAAATTTAAAATTTTAAACAAACAAGATAATTATTAAAAAAAGCAATTCATAATTATTTAATTTAAAAACTGATAAAAACTTAAAAAAACTTTTTATATATAGTATAGTTTTAATGTTTTTTTTGTATTAAAACAAAAAAAAATATATTTTATATATGAATATTTTTTGATTTATTTTTATTTAATAATAAAAATACAATTATTAAAAATACAACAAAAATTTTATTAATTAATCTGTTTTTAAAAAATTTATTTATTAATTCTAATAAACTTATTTAAATTCAATTATTAATTCAGTTCAAATTTTTGACAATTCTAAATTAGCAAAATTTCAAGTTTAAAAATATTTATTAACTTATATTTAATAATCAAAAAATAAAACCGCAATTTTAATTCTGTTATTAAAATTTTTAATCTAAAAATTGCAATAAAATAAAAAACAAATAATATATTGTTAAAATTTATCAGTATCATCATGTTATATTTAATATTATATACTTAAATTTTATTTAACATTATGCATATTTATTGTATATATGTATTGTGTAAATATTATATAATGTTATAATAATATGGTATTACACATTTGCTAACATATTTATATAATAGTAAAAATAATTTTTTTTTAAATATTGACAGTCAAAATCTGATAATATTTCGCTTGATCAGTACTCACTTAGTCATATGATTTATAGTTTTTAGACTAGGGTTGATCTTTGGTTTTTTAAACAGAAGCCAAAAAAATCAAAATAGCAAATGATTTAATTAATCTAACACTATACCCTCTTAATATAATTAAATCTAAATCTTAATTTTATTACCCAACATAGAGTTTTCAATTAGATAAATGTTCTACCAACCCCACGACACCTTAAACATATCCCAGTACTGAAAAATGATGAAGATTGACCAGAACCTGAGTAAAAGAAATAAAAATTGTGAATTAGAATATTTGCAATTAATCCTTTAAAAGTGGTGATAAACACAAACCTTGACAGGTAGCACATAATAAACCACCAATTGAGGCATCACCAGGTTTCACTAGGATCACATTATTCCTAGAATTGTTAAGCACTGTAGAGCTTCCTCCAGGGTATAATTGTAAGGAGATACCGTCAGTATTGTTATAACAAGGCCTGACACTCTGGGCTGGATGTCGCGTATGTGGTCGACTGTGTTGATTATGACTCACCGATGAACAATAATAATTAGAATGGCCACCACCCCGATATAATTGTAACGTTGATGCAGGGCCAAATAACTCCCAACACTTTCGACAGGGTTTCCCAGGTTTTTTATACCCTGAATTCTGACATTTAGAGCATATGTACCCAGAGGGGTATCGTAATTGAGTTGCTAAAAAGCTATTAGGCATTTGCGAATTATAAGAAGCTGCATGACCGTGATAATATGGTTGATGCAGAGGGGTGGGTTGTGGATTTTGATGATAATACATTGATTGAGGGGTATTTGGGCGTTGTTGTGTTTGTTGTGAAACTTCCCCGAGTTGTTGTTGTGAGCGACCCCAAGGGCGTTGCGGTCCAAAACCTATAGATTGCTCACCTTGTGTTGGATATGGACTGTAAGCTGGCGATGGTTCTTCATTGATTATGTCTTGAACTAAATTGCTTGTTCGTGAGCCCGAGTCTGTTGCGATTGGCACTTGCATAGATTGAAGAAGTATTCAAGTATATATTATTAGGGTTTATATTTATTGTTGTTAGTCAAAACTGCAATTGGGGTTTTTGAAAGAGGCTTCCAATGCGATACATTAGGTTATACTGCAGGCTGGCACAATGTTAATTTATACATTTATGCAATTTCACGTGATAGACTAAAGTTAGGATTTAGCTTTTAAGGAGTCACATGTATAAATGATAACAGACATAAAAAGATGTTGATATTATTATAATAATTGGTCCAAAAAGATATTACTTCAGTCAATAAATCAATCAATGAATCGCTTTCAGATAAAGGATTGTTTATTGTACAAAGTGTTTCTATGCTACAGATATGCTTGGTTAACAGCCATAGACTAGCTCATCCTTTAGCGGGCGCTAAAAATTTGGTAATATTTCAAAAGGTCAGTGCCGATCTTCAATTTGGCAATGCGCTTTTTCCCATGGTTTCCTGGGATTTACTCTGTGATAAATTAAGTCACCCAACATCACACCACCAATTTCCACCCCCTCATTACTCTCAATGAAAAAATCTAAGCAAAAAAACTAATATCACCTGAGAGAAATCTACACCCACCGATCAACTTCCTTAGCTAAAAAGCAAATTCTTGGACACAATAAAGAGCGAGGCAAGATAAATGCCTCCCAAATTCGTCAACCAATCGCTTTCCGCTGTTGCTCGAAAAGAGTAGAGAGAATTAAAAATGCAAGGCTCCACATTTTTGATGCCAAAATTGTTCGTTGGATATAAATGATAATATAACCAAAAAAATTTTGGTCTTTAAAAGTGATAACCTGCTGTCGAGCCTTCATTCAGCTATCATCTTGAATAAACGTGGAGAGTTGCCAACTCGCGAACACCTGGAGAAAGTTTTGATCGCAACACACGAATGTTTGATGATTGCTTCTGGGGATATAAGAATTAGGAGCCTGTGCAATCATGTTGGATATACCTTGTTGCCTGTTCGCTTGTTGAGCGATGCGTCATCCTGTAAATAGTCACGAACTACAGTTGCTTGCCGGACAATTCGTTCGATTCCTGACTCACTCGGAAGACTATAAAAATCTTGTAATTTTTTTTTTAAATTTAATGTCTTTTACGACTTTTAATTCTAAAACACTTCTGTTTTTTTCAATATAGGTACTTACATAGTATAGCACTGTTGATTTCATCTGCCAATCTATCCCGATGATCCTGTGCTAGAAAAGCACCGACTGGAGAAGTTTCAGGTTCAAGATATGCGATCAAAGCAGCTATTTCTTCGATTTCTTTGAGGTATTTCTGTTCATTGAGCTTGTCTTTTAATGGAAACTCGGTTAGAACTGATTGGGCGAAAGTTAATGCTTCATTAGCGTCTCCTCCACGGATAAACTCCACAAATTGTTGGCATTGAAGTTTAAAACACATCTCAATTGATCTTGGTGTTGTTATATCATCATCCAGATCTGCGGAAATGACGCGTGGAAAAGTCGCTTGGCATAGTAATATCGCACCATGTATATCTCCTGATATTATGAGGTCGCGGATTTCTGAATCGCATAATAAAAAAGGTCTAGCTTAGTAAATATTGAAAAGACCCTTTTTCCATTTAAAAATAAAAAAGATGCATCATTTCTCAAGATTTTTGTGATCAAGATAGAAAGTAGAAATTTTAACGCACGTTTCCTCGCGTCCAAACTTTTTAGGGCAATCGATGTCGCGTCATAAACAATGGCATCAGATTCCTTACTACCAAGTATTTTTAGTGAACTTGCTGCCTTGCTATCACCATTGGTCAAGGGACAGTCAACATGCATTGGATCATCACCGTTCAAGTCAACCATTTCTGAATCACCTTCTACGTCTATTTCGTCGGACATTTCCATAGGAATCGCTGAGGTGACAAAACCATTGCCATTATGTGACCCATTGGTTTTTGTACCATTTTTACTAATACCATTTGTAGGGTTCGGTGTTGTATCTATGTTTTTGTTGAGCAACTCTTCACGGTCTTTCAAGAAAGCTTTTGCGGTTTCACCATAACAATTGTAAACCAAATAGTCAAGAACCAAATGACACACCGTTGAGTCATCAGGAGTATCTGCACCTGGGTAAACTTCCGCATGGGCATCCATGGGTGGCATAAGGGAATCAAATAAAAAGACGAACTTTTGTTTATAAAGGTGGATTTTGTGTTTTGATAGGAATAAATGGGAACTACTCTTTCAGGTGAAAGTGTAAATAAAGTTGGAATGTTGGATGTCAATCTAAGTGCACTTGTGTAACTTCCCAACTTGAGAAAGATATCATATGTCAAATCTCACTTGATCACACCAATGACGTATTATGTCTAAATACTATGTCCCTATTATTAACCTTTATATTTTTCCATTCCCAAGTTAGTGATTGAAACGCTTGGGAATCTAATAAAACATGAATATGGACGTACCTTTGAAAAAAACCCCAGCTACAATTCCGGACCGTGACCAGCTCGAAAAACTCATAAAAGAAACAAAACAATTAAAACAAAAAGTTGACGCGTTAGAAAAAGAAAACATGTTACTCAAGAAATCCATTCATGATTTATCGGTTACCTATAGTGTAGCACACCATCAAAAATTAAGCCCCTTTATGCTTGATTTCGAGGAACCACTTCAAGAAAATGACAACGTAGGAGGGGGAGGCTCTATTGGGAATAGTAACGGGGTAGCCGGAAAAGAAATTAATTTGGAAAATTCTTCAAGTATGATGTGCCAAAACATCGTGGATTTCATTATTTGACCAATTAAGTCTGATTGGTGTTTCTCGTGGCCTTATTTTAGGTAATAATACACGTGATAAGCATCGTGAAGGGCGAACCTTTCACCTAAAATCAGAATTCAAGGTTAGGTATATTGATTGTGAACCTGATCTTTTTTGTGTCTTTATATTCCTTTGGTATTTACCATTTTATCTAATACCCAGGGTCATGTAGGAGCTGTATACGCAGTACATTTTTCACCATGCGGGAAAATGCTCGCATCAGGATCTTTCGATAAAACCGTCCGGATATGGGATACCATAGCTTTACAAAAAGAGGTTTCGTATGATTCTTTAAATCCTTATTCCAATTAGGTATTACTTACTATGATAAATATTAATTCTTAGACTGCTTGCTTGAAAGGCCATTCCCTTAACGTCTCGGATGTCTGTTGGTCCAATGATTCTACTGCTTTACTATCAGGCGCATATGACCAGACTTGTAAAGTTTGGGATATAGAATCGAATAAGTACTCATGTTCTTTTGAAATTGAAGGATTCGTTCAGTGTGTCATGTTTGATCCTCAAGGTATTGGGAGTTGAAATTTGAAATTTGAATTGTATAGCCTCATCAAACTGCAATTAATTAATAGATAATAATATATTTGCGAGTGGTACTTCACGCAAAGTATTGGCTATTTTCGATATTCGGAGTCAGGATGCCACCTTGATAATAAAAAATTATGGAATGATCAATTCCCTTTATGTTTGTGGCGATGGACAAACTATTATTACGGGTGATTCGTTGGGCTATATAAAAACATGGGATATCAGAGCGGGTATGAGGTTTGATTTCAATTGATGAGTTATATTATCTCATCGAAACCTCGTTGTTTTTAAACGGAATTTCTGACCTTAGGAAATTCATTTCAGTCTAATTCTAACGAGCCAACTAAAAAGCCAATATCCCATATATCGGTCACTCGGAAAAGTCCAAGTAATGAAATTTTGGAGATTTTGTACATCCAATTACAATTCTGACTAACAAACCATACTACTTGAATTGCATAAATTTAACATAGATGGGGATGAAGAACCTCGGCATATGGCGGTGAATAGCTATGATAATGGCATGTTATATGTTTGACTAGACTTTGAAATATAAGCATCGCTAACTCTTATAATATTCCTCAAATAGTAATACGTGTATATGATCGCGGGTTTCAACCCCCCAAAACGCCGCTGCGTTTACAGCATGCCCTAAAAGGCTACAAAAATAAAGGCTGGCCTATTAAAAGTTCTTTTTTCCTGGGAAAAGAATGTTAGTCTAATTTACAGGACGAATAATTGAAATCCATATCTTTTACCTAAAATATTTGACTCCCAATAGATGAAATTTCAACGGGCCGTCGTTCGACCCACCATAAAGAAATATATGAAAATGGCGAATCGCGAGCAGACGTCGATGATACAGCCATGTGAGCATGTTTAAAATTTTCTTCATGACCTTTTACTAGTTTCACTAATCCTCATCTGCGTTTCCTCCAAAAAATAAGCTTGGAGAAAGACAAACCACTTGAAGAAAATTTATTGCTAGCTACTGGCAGTGCCGATCCATATGCTTATCTATATAATGTTGGGGGGCCAGAGGTAATAATGATTTCGCTCTAGAATATTGTTGAGCTTATATTTAATATGTTGCTTTATTCTGCAGGGTACGGGTGAGTTGATACAGAGGCTTGAAGGCCATACTGATTTTGTATACGCTGTTGACTTTCATCCCATCGAGCCGATCTTGGCGACTTGTTCGGCTGATTGTACAATAAAAATTTGGGCGCCAAATGGACGTGGGAAGAAGAAAAATTAATCAATGTGATGAAATGCCAAGAGGTTGCCGCGATCCTTGTGTTTTATATTGCGCTTCTTTATGTGCATAAAGTATGCATCTCTGTTGAATCACGTGGCTACACCTTTCAACCTTGAAATATATACAGTTGCTCACAGAAGAAACTGAACACGAAAAAATGGGAGATTCGAATATCTCGTCATTGAAAAATTGTAAGTGGCAAAAAGTGAATAAAATACATTCGTTAAAATGATAAATATCTTTTAATGCAGTTTTTATTTCCGCTATTATTTAAATAAAAATTTTGACCAATTTGGAAAATAATATTTCAAGACGAGTTTCTTATTAAATAAGTGTCAGAAAGACAGATTACATATTACAAAATTAAGACTTATGATCTGTATTTCCACCTCTTGCTTCTATCACCTTCCTAACCCTTTTTGGCATCGAGTCGATTAACCTTTCACGAAAATTGATTTCGATCTAATTTTCGCGAAACCAAATTTTCGGTTTTTCTGGAAAAAATTTTGGCCCTTCTCCAGCATTGTCTCTAAGAGCAAATCTAATAGATTTTCATTGAATATATCAACACAGTCATGCCCATTCACTTTGCCGTCAATTTTTCAGAACCACCACCAAATTTTACAGTTGGCAATCTCACCGACAGTTTCGTCCATCTTACCCGAATAACTGGTACTTGGTTTCATCGACCAGACTCATCGCCAGTAATCAACCATAAAATTTCGGTATTTTTTTGCCCAAGCGAGTTTGTGTTTTTTGTGCGTAGGTGTGAGCCGTGGTTTTTTGCGTTTAATTCTGGGACATAATCAATGCTCTCGGAATATACACTGCGCGCGTTCCACTGATAAATGGACTCTTAGGTAAATTTAGAGTTGGTGTTGGACTTGAACAGTGGTGGAACATTTTCCGGATGTTATTAATCAAACGACATTTCGTTTATAACGATTCGAAAGAGTGGATGGGTGACCAGGTTTTGGTTTGTCATTAAAGCTTCCAGTTTCTTTTTTATTTTTGCAAATGTTTAAACCTGAAGATAGGGCTACCTGGTTTGATGCAGATTGTGCTTGTATCATTCTCGCAGCACATATATTCGAGAGCGGTTTTCTTGTGAAATACGAGGCATTGAAATAAAAAAAAATTGGTTAAAAATCTTGGTGAGATGAAAAAATTTATTTTATTTACAGTTAGTGAACTTTTTAAAGCAGTTTTCTTCATTGACTGATTTGGTTATAATTAACTGAATGCAATAAAAATTTTCATTATTTTTATTTAAATAATAGCGAAGAATAAAACTGTATTAAATGATATTTTCATTTTAACGAATGTATTTTATTTACTTTGGCTGCGTAAAATTCTTCACTCGCGAGACATTCGAATTCGCCATTTTTTTTCGCGTTCAGTTTCACTGAATGAAATTTTCTGACGCAATTATCATGATAATCATCATTTGATCTTTAGAACAATAGCCAAGAAACTTTAAACTGGATAATAATCTGAGAGCACTCAGTTTTTTTACGTTTTTAAAATAACACAACTCAATTACAGAGGGTTGAATTATTGTTCATTGCAAAATTTATTTTTCGTTAATATGGATAGTTTTTTCAATTAGTAAAGCCCTTTTATAATTTTTCAAATTTAAAAATTTTGAACCACTTTTTACTGTACAGGGGGGTATAAAAAATATTGGAAACTTTTATAATATGTTATATAAAAGAACTAACTTATGAATCGTTAATTTTTTATTATTATATTAAAATACATGTTAGTAGTTTGTTTGACCCCCATTTGCTTCAAGAATAGCTTGAACTCGACGTGGCTAGACTTGATCAAATTACGATAATAATTTACAGGTATCGCATCCCATTCTTCCTTAACCCAATGTTCCAATTGTACAATATTTGAGGGTTGTGAATTATGTTGACGAATTTTAACTTCAATATATGACCAAAGATTTTCTATTGGAGTAATATCAGGACTTTGTGGTGGCCAAGGAAGTAATTCAACATTTGAAGAGGTAAGAAAAGAACGCGCGACTTTTGATGTGTGGATTGGTGCATTGTCTTCCTGAAAAAAAAAACTTTTTTTTAGTTTTTTTTGCTTGAAGTTTTACTGTAGAAATTGCATAATTAGCCAAGGTTTT
>JAAOMT010000494.1:238930-363178 GCA_016748015.1 Geosiphon pyriformis
GAAATAATCCCTCCTTTTTGGTATTCAGAAAGTTCTTTTCCAAGACACATTTGATGCGGTAAATTTTTTCACGACAAGAATGTTTGATATTTTATATATACGCGTATAATCCACTGTTGTGTTTTACAAGGACGCGATTTATGTTGATTTGTAGATTATAACTATAAGTAATTATAAAAAAAATTATGGCTTAAATTGGTAATGGTATTACAATATATAGCCTTTTTTATATATTATATTAAGTGTCCAATACTTTTTATACCCCCCTGTATATAGTAAGCAGTATTTTTTTTAAATAAATTAGAAATATATTTTGTTAATTAGAACCTTGGAAAGAAATCTACAACAACTTTTAAATTTAGGTGTATTTTATATTAGATTCAAAAAAATAAAATCAAGTTTTTTGTTTTAAATAAATTCAATAGAATATCTATTTTTACAATTAATTATTTTATATTTGTTCAGCCTAAATATTTTTGAGTGTATTTTCTATCAAGGTTTTATACTTTCCTTATTCTTTTTCTTTCATCATTTCAAATCTTTGTATAAATAGATCTGAAACTTAAGAGAAGATACCGCTTTTTATTCGAGTAAATTGTTTTAAATAATTTTATTTGTAATTTTTTGATTTTTTTCTTATTTTTTAAAATTGTAAAATATAATTTATTAGGCTCAAAATCAAATAAATTCCAAGATGTAAACTTATTCCATATTTTTATTATTTAATTCTTTGCTTTCAAAGTTAAAATATTGGGCCTTGTATATTGCAATTTTATTTACTTCAATGGTTTATTATAAGATATAGCTACTTGAGTTTATATTTTTTAAGAAAATACTCAATGCTAGATATATGGTTTTGTTTTCAAAAGAGAAACCTAAAAGAAACAAAAAAAATAATGATTTATTAAACCGTTATTTATTTTTAAACATAATTACTAAACTTTTGAACTTACTAACCACAGAACATATTATTTGAAATTTTTATGATAAATTAATAGCTTTGTGAGATTTTCAAATGAATTAAGTTTTGTCTTAAAAATTTAAAATATACTTTACTTATATATTAATTATTTGAACTGATTTAAGTTTTTTTAGCACTCTAATGTAAATATACTGGTGCTAAAAATCTTCAAAATTTACTAAAGAAATTGTTTTTCTATAATTTAAATATCAAAAATGAAGAAATACCATTTTCTTATAAAAAAATTAGAAAAAAAAGAGCCTAAAAATTTGACAGAAAAGTCTTTAACATTAAAATAAAACTAGTTTTAATTATCGTGGTTTAAATAAAAGAGTTCAAATTGTTTTAAAATTTTAGAAAAAAGATTTTGAATTTTTTAGTAAAGTACATAATAACCAAAATGGGTTTGGATAATAATAATTTGAATTATTCGGATGAAATAAATAGTTTCAATAATATTTTTTAAAGCATTTTTTTATTTTGTTGTTTTTTATCTCTGTTTTCAATAGTAAACTTTTGAAATTGAATTTAAATTTGAATATAATGTCTCTTTTTGAACAAAAAATTTTATAAAATATTCTAATTCTGAATTTTGTTTTATAAAAATCAAATCTTAGCATAATAATAATAATAATAAAAATTGAATGTGATTTGTTGAAAATAATTGGAACTTTTGGTTTTAAAAAAAATCATTTATCTTTTAACAAAATTCTAAACTATAAAAAATTCTACTTTTTGAAAGAACAGTTTAATAAACAAGCAAAATTTTAATTTTATAAGGTTCACATACATTATTTGTCTAATGTTTTGCTTATTTGGAATTACAATTAAGTCTGTTTATATTAAATTTGAATGCACCAAACTTTAAGTATAGTAAACAAAAATTGCCTTGATCAAATTTTTATAATTAATAAATCTACTCATAATAAACTTTATTAATAAATCTGTTTATAATGAATTTGAACTTATCTTATGAATTTTCATATTTAATTTGCTCTTCTTATAACGAATTTTCATATGAGCACATGTAATATTATATGTAATATAATGCAAAATTTCGTTTTTGATAATCATATTATATTTATTATTTATTATTTAGGATTAATAATATTATGTTATGGCTTTTTTGTAAAAAAAAATTATTATAAACACCTTTAATTTTAGGATAATTTAATATTAATTATATTTAACAATAGTAAAAAGCAAGTCTTTTTACTGTTTAAAAATGTGAAATTTGTAAAGTAAAAAAACAATTTAAGTTTAAGTCATATAAAGCTTGTCAACAATACAATATTAAAAAAATAATAATAATTGATATTTTAAAAAAAATATATTTGCTTGGCATTACAATTAAACAAGATGATTTAAAAAAATTTTGAAAAACTGCAAATTTATTATCTGTTAAATATTAAAAATAAATATATTTTTATTATAAATATTTTTTTGTGCTTATAATTTTAAAAATATTTAAATTACTAATAAAATTGGTATTTTTTGAAAAATAAAATCTTTATATGTTTTGATTTATATTAAACTATTAAATTACGATTTTTTGTACTACAAATTTTTTGAGAACAGAAAAAAATAAAGCTTAGTCTTATTTACAAATATGAAAAATATTGAGCAATATAAAACTTATATTACTATTAAAATAAGACAGCTTAAATGTAAGTTAGTATTTTTAAAAAAAAAAAATTTATATTTAATAAAAATGTGAAAAAACAAAATAAAAATATTCTATTATTAATTGACAATAAACTAATATATAATGCAAAAATTAAAATTTTCTACTAAATATTACAACTTTTTTGATACTAAATTACTTATTTTTTTTAAATGTAAATATAAGACTTTATTTATTTAAAATTAAATTAAAGCATATAAAAATTTTTAAAATAATGTTGTAATTCTTGTTAATTATAAAATATATAATGTTTTAATAAATACAGCAAAAAAACATAGTCTAAAATATTACAACAAATAATACATAACTGTTAATTTAAAACTGGTATTTTTAAAAAAGAACAATTATTGAATTTTTTAATATTAATGAAAATAAAATTTTTTTTTGGAAATGCTTCTTAAAAATTTACTAAATAGTAAAAATTTTTTAGTAAATAAATATTTAAACAGAATTTATTGATAAAAATATAAAAAAAGTAATTAAAAGAAAGTTAAAACAGTGAAATAATAAGTAATATAGTAGTTAAAACATCAGTAAATATAGTTTTAAAGTATTTGTATTAGCAAAAATTAGAATTGGTAAGATTGATAAAGAAATAAAAATTTTAAAAAGATTAAATAGATAAATTGAGTTAGTCATTCAAACAAACTAATTTCAACTATTATTTTGAAAATAAAATAATAAAGTAGTTTTAACAGTTTATTAATATTTATATCTGCATTTTATTATATTTGTTTTTATATTTTTATATTAATAAAAGTAATTCTTACAAGCTTTTTATTAATAAATATAATAAAAATTTATTTTCTTTTAAAGTCATATCTCTTACTTATTTTAAACTTCTTAAATAAAATAAAACAATTGTTATTGTTATTTAATAAAGAAAATTTCACCAAAATTGAATAAATTATGTACGTTACCATTACATAATACATCTAGCTGGCTATAACAAACAAATGATAGGAGATTCTGTATAAATAGAGTCCATTATCTTACTGTAAGTCTTTTTGGAGATTTCAATTTCTTGATGATTTTTTTACATTCTAAAATATAAAAGAAAGGCATTTTCTAGCAGCAATCTTGTCCTGTGTGACAAGATGCAACTTCCAATTATTTGAGACTAAATGAGATAATATTATTTAATTAATTATTAATCATAACAAAGAATTGAAATAAATATATAAATAAATTATGTAAAGTTTATATGCAAATAAAAAAACATTCAAAATGATATTTGGCAAAACAAATTTAAACTGATTCAAATTTTTTAACCTTATTTTTTAAAAATGAACAAATTTTTGTCAATATTTCCAAGTTTTTTGATTTCGGTTTAGTTTTTTCATTTTAAAAATTGTTGTTTTTAGAGGAAAAAAATACAATTAAAGTGTTTTTAATGTATTCTTTCAATTTAGCAGAATTTCGCAAGGTAGAATTGATTAACCATTTGTACAATCAATCGGTTATCATTACCAATTAACTTTGAATTAGGTAAGTTTTATCTTTCTATTTCTCCGATTCATAGATGCAACTCAAATTTTTACATATTTTTACAAAAAATATGGTTCATTCTTTTATTTGAAAATTGGAATTAAAAAAATTACATCCATTAAATAAATTATTTAAGTAGAAAAAATAGCTATTGAAATTACCTAAATTTATAAGGGAAGAGATATTTCCCCATAACATCTCTTCTATTTAACGTCCCTTTTTATATTAAAAATTTTCCCGTTCAAAGTAGAACATATGTAATTTCTCAAATCATGCATGTATTTCTGAAATAAATGCCTGATACATAAATATAAAATATTGCATGATTAAAATTAATGAATTCCAATTATATTTATTCAAAAATTACATATGGCTATTTATCGACATAGAACTTTGAAACAAATATAAATTGACCTGTAACCATTGTCCAATCATACACCTTCAAGGTGTTTATTAATAACCTCCATGTGGGGGAGGAAGGGGGGGTTGTGATCCAGGCACTAGTGAAAGTGGTAGAGAAAGCCGAGGTTGTGACCCAGGCACTTGTTGATTGTATGGTTGTGGCGATGGATGTCCTACCTGTTGATTGTATGGTTGTGGCGATGGGTGTCCTACCTGTTGATTGTATTGTTGTGGCAATGGATGTCCTGCCTGTTGATTGTATGGTTGATAGTATAGAGTTTCTAAACCGGTAATCTTACTATCTGATGGATATGTTATTGGATGCTGATATTCGGGATCGGGAGTGTAATTTTGAGATGATAATTCAGGGGGTAATGATGCATAGAATTGACCGGAAGGTGGTGCACCTGGGGTTTGGGCATAGTGAGGGTATGAGTAACTTGATTGTAGAAAGTTGTAATCCGGTTGATGGCCACCGTTGTCATTATAATCGCTTAGTGGAGGAGGTGAACTTAGATATGGAGAAGGTTTTAATTTATATTCCATTTGTCCACCCGGAATCAATTCATTATTAGTTTCAGATGAAGTTGGCGGAATCGTCTTTACTTTTTTGTGTCTTTTATAAATTTTCCAAAATAGCAACGCAGCAAAAATTGCTACTCCGACACCAACTACAACCCCTATTATTATGGTCTTCGAAGAACCTTTTGTACCAACTGGTGGAGTAACAGTTTCTGTTTGAGTATAATAAACTGTGGATGTTCTTGTTGGAGTTAAAGTATTTTTTTTAGTTGCTGTTGGAATTTGAGCAAGGACACCAAAATCACCAGAACTAATTATACAAAATCCAGCCAACAATATAAAGGCTGATAATCTTGTCAATTTATTCATCATGTTATTTCGTCAATAGCCACACATGAAATATGCAAGCTCCAATTATTTTAAAAAAAATGCTAAATTTTCCCTTGCTTGAAGTATGCAAAGGATGGGGTATAATAGCAAAAGCCAATAAGCTAGTTATTTAAAGTTTTTTAGAGGAATTGGTTTGACAATTTTTCTTCAATGGGTGTCACGTAATACCTAGGTCATTATTGAGAAGGGCGTCTACTTAAAAGGTAAAATGACAGGGGTTTAGTAAGAATGCAGCATTTAGTTAATGAAACATGGGCAGGATTTTTGGTTGTGGATCACAAATAAAATGCAAAACGCTGAAAATCATCTAATTCGTCGTCGAACCTGTTTTTATTCAGGGTTCCTTGTTAAACGAGATACGAATTTCCAAATAAATTAAAAGCCACAATCAATTAAGTTTGATAAGCACAATAATGTTGTGTAACTTTATCAAATCAGAAATGGTGGCTTATTTCTATAAACTTTATATAAAATTATAATATAAAAATAGTTTATTTAAAAAAAAATTTCATGAACTTTAAAGTTACTATTACCAATAATTAAATTTTAATTTTAAGGTTTTATTTTAAGGTTATTTTCAAGACTATTTGATTTGATAAATTTAATATTAATTATTAAAATTTTGTTGTTAAAACTGTAAAATTTGAAATAAATAAATAAATATTTTATTTTTTAATTGGAGTTTTTTTTAAAAAGATTATTAAAAATATTGAATTTATAATAATTTTAATTAATTTACAATTTTTGATTTTTGAAAATTACTTTAAATAATAATATAAAAACAATCTTAAAAATATTTTTATTCTTAATTATATATTTGAATTTTTCTATTTGTAAAATAAATAAAACAATAAAATTATTGGTTTTTAATATATATATATATATATAATATGTGTAATAGATTAATTATTATTTTTTAAATATTTTAAATATTTAGTTATTTTATTATTGTGCTACAATTTTCAAATATTTTGAATTGAAAAGTTGAAAAAAAAGTTGAAAAAAATAATAATTAATTTATATATTTTTACAATTTAATTGCATTAAAATGTTTTTTGAAATAAAAAAAATTTAAATATATTATAAATAAAAGTCTAAACTAAATCGCTAATTCAATAATATTAAATACCAAATATTTCATAATATTAAAATCTATTAACAATTCTTTAATAATTAAACACATAAATAAATAAATAAATAAGAAAGGAAATTTACCAAAACAATTATTCTTAATAAACAGGTTTCAGTAGTTATAGTGCACAAAGACCCCTCAAACAAATGTCACTATTACATGTATTTGGTACACGAAGAAACTTATTGTGTAAGCATCTATACTAACTGCTATTAATTTAAAGGTATTTTTCTAAACGGTATTTGATAAATATCAAGCCTATTATTATTTATCTTGAAAATAATTGCTTAGATAATTTTGCATTTGTTCTTGTAATTTGCAAAAACTCACAACTTTGATTTATTTCTTAAATACTTATTCCGTCAGAAAATTCTCCTATTTCTAGCTACTTTTTCATAGCAAATTTAAGGAATGGGATTAAATCAAACTGGTTTCATTCTATTAATTTTCTTTAATTTTATTCCTTTACCTCCTAATCGGTAAGAAACTATTACCGTGAAAGTGCAAATTAATTAATTAATTAATTAATTTAATCTTTTATTTATTTATATTTTTAAAAAATATTACCAATTTCGTTTACATTAAGCTATTTTTTTAATTATTTAATGAAAAAAACTGAATAAACAAAATCAAATTAAATAAATTGATTAATTCTATTAAACTTAAATTCGATCTAACGGCAAAATTTGTTAGCAAATTTGTGTAAAAAGAAGGATACCATAATTAGTTTTAAAGATAAATTCTTTTTCATGAAAACTTTTTGAATGCAAAATCTATTTTCTTAAACCAGAAGTTACAAATTCAAGTTGAAATTAAAACAGCAAAAAGATGTGATTATGAGAGATAATACCAGAAACCCTTGATTGAAATTTCTTAGGACTATTAAGAAGTTCACAAAAATTCTTAGTATATGTTCCAGTTAATTAATAGAAAAATTTCCTATAATGGTTAATGATTTCAATTGTCAAATATATATATATATATATATTTAGTTTAATTTTATTAGAAGAAAACTATGAAGGGTTATCTTAAATAATAGTTCAAATTTTCAAACTTTATAGAACTCTAAACTAGATCCTACCTTCCCTCTTAGTCGGAATATTCATCCTCACTTAATGAAGCAGTCTTAAGATTTTTTCCATAAATTGTTTTGCGTGCGAATGTCTCTTCCTTTTTCGAGGATCTTGTAGGATTTTCAATTGCACCAAGTGAACCCAAAAAGGATTCAAGACCTTTTATGTGAATAATATAAATTTATTCAAAATGTACTTAAAAAAATCGAGTTTATGAAAAAGGTAATTGATCGTATACCTTCTAAGGTCATTCCCATCCCGCCAAATCTTTCTGCTCCAACTACCTGTTCTTTGATATCTCCCTCGCCGTATATCAATAATGTAGGTAGATTTCGATCAGGATAATTTGGAATACATTGGTCACCAATGATTTTGATGAATTTTGTCAACCGATGTTTTGCCGCAAGACTAGTTAAATGTGTATTCAACAATTTACAGACTGGAACTCTAAAATGAATGAATTTGAGTAATGATTACATAATCTTTGAACATGGCGATGATTTACTTACGAGTCTTTGAATAAATGTACAACAACCCAATCCACCTTACTAGCCTCTGTAACCTCCCTGATAAAATCAGGTTTCGAGATCTGTATCAACTGACCATACTTTGCACATTCGGATTCAGCTTTCATTTCGGCAATCCGTCTTTTCCTAAAAATCATGAAATAACCGAAATTAAATACAGTTCTTAAAAAAATTTATTGTATGGGTTCAATCTTGACTAAAAACTAACAAAAATTCACATACCTATATTCAAACAGCACTCGATCATCCTCTTCATCCTCTAACTCATCTAATTCGTCAAGGGTTCTTTCCTCTAAACCTTTTTCATTTCGAGCGGCAATGACCTCGTCCATTGCCTCCAAGATCTCATCTTCTGTTGGACCTTCCTTTTTAGGGAGAATTCCATGTGCACGAAGAATATCGTTCCTATTCATGCCCGATCAAATGATCAAAGAGTACCATTATAGTTTTTTGCTTATAAGTCAGATTTTGGAATTCTCTTTTATTTTTACAAATGAAAACCATTACATACCATTCAGTGTCTGCATTTGGATCCATGGTTGTTCAATTAAATTTTCAAAATTAGATTTAATCTCAAATCCTGTCAAAAAAAAAAAAAAAAAAGAGTTTATATACAAATAACCAAGCATTTAGATATATTGGTCTGCGCAGAAAACAAGAATAAACACTGGGCGAGTTAAAAACAAAAGCTGTCAGCCAAGTATTTCTAAATTAGCAATAACGAAACTAGCCAAGAATCCAAGATTTTAAAAATTTGAAACTTGACCAACATGTTACAACAGGACTAGGCAATCTATCAATTGAGTTCGTTTTAAAGATAGAAATTCAAAGTAACTAACTGTCACTTATCTAGTTCGGAAATTAGAATCTGCATTGAAGTGATCAAACTCCTGAGTTGGGTATTTATATATATATATATATATATATACCATACTTTTTCATGGGAAAATTAGGTTAGAGCCAAATACAATGCATGATTATCCTTTATGTTAAATAAATTCCCAGTTTTAAAAGTTTCCTGATTGAAATATTTTTTCTTTTGGAGGATTAATATTTCTTAATCATCAATCATATGACCCAACCCAAAAATCATCCATTTCCTTTGGTATCTCAACTTTAATTAGACATCAATACGTACCAAAACGTTGTGTATAAAATTAAGGTTAAGAAATTAAATAAATCTTTAACCGTTGGTCGAAAAATCGAATTCCCTCAAAACCAGTTAACAAATTTGTAATCAAAGGAATTTTTTACTTAATCCTTATTAAGTTATAATAATGTTAAATATAATTTAAATTTGAAAAAGAAAATTGCAAACGTGTTACCAAGAAAGATTAAATGTTCCATTATGTAACCCATGTGCTCTTAGCAGAAAATCGCATCTTACCGAATAAATTTCCTTTTCGCTCGATCACAAACAAAAAAATCGACAATTTGTTCTTGAATCACACCAATGCTTTAATTTTTCAAAAGCTCAGATCCTTTTAAAGTATCCATCGGAATTAAGTTGTGAAAAAAAAAAGTATACAACATGACTTCATCAATAATAAAATCATACATAATGCGAAGCAATAATAGGTTTAATTCTCATTACCTAATAACTTTTCTCCTAACAGCGTGGATATGAAACCAAACTATATCAAAAAAAAAAACAAAAAAACTCAAGAGTGCATATCAGACTCTTGTAAAAACTATAAAGGTCAACCCATTTCAACCTGATAAATAAATATACATCATCACTATGTCTATTTCTGAATCATTGTTTCGTAAGTCCGCTCCAAATGACCGTGCGTACAAAGCAATTTGTCGTGCTAATGAATTCTACGTGTCAAAAAATTATCGCCGTGCCATAGGTTTGTTGAGAATTAATGTGAATATAATAAAATTACATAATGATAATTATTTTGACTTTGTTATTTTCGCACTCCTTATTCTTGTTAGTTTTTTTCCAACTTAAAAGATGAATACTCAAAAGCATTAAGGCTATCTCAACCCAACATGGATCCTAAAAAGGCGTCAGACTTTTCAGCATTATTATTCGGTAATCGTAGTGCGTGTTATTTTGAGAAGAAACTTTACCAGGATGCCGAGAAAGATGCCGCTCAAATGATTCGTATGCGGCCAGAGTGGGGGAAGGTACGTTGAACAAATTTTTAGTAGTGAATAAATTTTGAAAATTCAATTTTGCGAAACTTTTCACTCTTTCCTTTCTAATTTAAATTTAAAAAAAGAACCTTATTGGCAAGATTTTATTATGCCTTCAATATTTAATAATGATGGTTTAAGTGAAGGGAGAAAAGCAATTGTCCCGTTTTTTGTAATTTTAAACTATTCCTCACATTTATCCAATTATGAAATTAATCTTTGGTTAGGGATATTACAGACGAGCAGAAGCACTCATAGAACTCCAACAATTTGACGAAGCAATTGAATATTACCAAGAGTCACAGCGACTGGTAAGTAAAACATTAAAAGGAACTCATTAAAAGTTTCCTTAATTTTGTGGTTGCCTCAATGATTCTTTTAGGAACTATCTCATAAAGTTCCAAAAATCTTACATTTAGGACTCACAGAACCCAAAAATTCCTCTCCGAATTGCACATTCGCTAATCCTAAAGGATAATCACGAAATGGGTAAGTCTCGATTGTCAGATGACTTTGTTGCATTTCCCCGATTTGTCACTGCACGTTATTTTAATTTCCGATGTCCACTATAGATATTTATTGACAAAATCCTATTGTTACTTTTTCCTCTTTTTACGAAGGAATCGCCATATGCCCGCTTGTGCCCGGAAGAGATATATGCCTCCGAAAAACTGCCGTATCGAATCCAGTCCAAGCAAAGATTTTTAAATTCGCGATTGAAATGAAAAATATGATTTATGTGATTGTTGACTTGGAGAGCCGAAAATGTTTGGTAGTCGATGCGGTAAGAAACGAGTTTCAAGGTTTAGATATTAAAAATAATAAAACGGTGCTGGTTGTTTAAATTCAAGATCTCAATGGTATTTATTCATTCAAGAAGTTGTTTTCGACAATTAGTGCTGGGACGTGAACGGAATTCTCAAATTTATCAAATCCAAAAAATGGAAATTAGTGGGAGCTATTGTAACACATTATCATTTCGACCATGTTGGAGGTAAATTGAATGTAACTGAAATCCTGTTTTGAATTATTTCTCAGTTAAATTTATTCTCCATCCAGGGAGACCCCCACCGCCATACGATCAATTTTTAATACAAGTCCCGGGACTTGCCACCCTTTTAAAACGGTTTTCTTCATTGAAGGCATATGTGCATCCTCTCGATCTTCCATATCTCCTTGAGGCGAACCCCGGCCTCGCAAATTACAAAAATAAATTTGTAGAGACAACAGGGCAGCATATAGAAACTTTGGGAACAAAGGTGAAACTTCGATTTATTCATGTCCCAGGACATACCGAAGGTAGTCAAGCAATAATGGTGAATGAATGTCGTCTTTTGACAGGAGATACTTTAATGTGTGGTTGCATCGGTAGAGTTGACCTTCCAGGTGGTAACGCATGCGAAATTACAAAGACATTAAAGGAAAGATTGAGTCAATTGGAAGATGGGATAATTATATTACCCGGGCATGATTATGGTGGGGAGTGGACCACAATCGGAATGGAGAGGGAACGTCAGATTGTCGGGAATATAGTGAAATGAAAAAAGTGATAGAATAGTATTAAAAGATATTATTACTGTAAAATCGGTCGAATATTATTTAGACCAAAAATGTAATTGAGAAAATCAGAAATTAACCCCATTCAAACCTATAGCTAGCCCCAAATATTTCGATTCCTTTTCATTTGAATCGACTCCTTCATTCCATCAGATGTTTGCCATGTGACCACTTCAATCCAATGAGTGAGCTATTTTTGAGAAAATCGGTTCAAATTATTATTGGTAACGGCAATCGATTGCTTTTTTAATCATATGAGAGAAAAATTTTCTTCGAGATGATTAAACGACGTACAATCAATGCTAATGAGCCAAAATCAATTCCTGGCCCATAGTTGTAATCCATTCTTGGGTTGCGCAAGGCCTTATAAACTTTTTAGGCAGGATCTTAATTTCTGTTTTTCTCAGTAATTCGCATTCAGATACCAATCTATAGTAACTTTGGATATGCAATTTGTGATCTCAACTTGAAATAAAATTAACACCAGTAAAATAGAATTACACCTTTCGTACAATGAATATCGCCCATATTTTGATTTTTCTTATATGTGTTTCTATAAGATTTCTTAATTAATTCCATACAGAATCACAGGCGTCAATTATTATTTTATTTAAGGAAATCTCATGCTTCTGTCAACAGAAAGTCAGAAAAGACAGAATAATAATTTTCACCATTGATATATTAGGTTTTCTTGAAGCCATATAATCGATTTCCTTCATGATGTTTGAAAAGATTCTTCTGATGGCAAAGGATCTTTGGGATGTTTGGCCTTAAAGTATAGTTGAATCAGCAAAAAAAGATTATTGGTATGGGGTTAAAAGCATATGTGAACTGGTACCTCCATATGCTGAACTACAACTTTATAGTTTGCTGCTGGAATCTGTAAACCCGGGATTTCTCTCAATACGTTAGGAGCTTCATCATCATTCAATTAATGGTAAAAGATCAAAGCTTGCCTTACAAACGGGGCATTTAAACTGTAACCCAGCTGCACGAGCGTTTAGCTGAGATTTGCCACCTGCCTTGGCATCAGCTTGTTTTTGAGCTTTCTCCCTTAAGATAGAATTAAAAAATACTGAGGCGATTATCACTTGAAAAATATTTAGAAATTCGGGTTCCTATAACCTACCTGGCTTGTTCCTAGAGAAAAGAATTTAGAAAAATGATAGATATTTCATGAAAAGAAAGAACAAGCGTTAATCTTTTTGCAATATGTCGGTTTATGAAAAAGTATTAATCAAACCTTTTGCTTTCCTCTAGCCATATTCAACCAACAAAAGTTTGTCGGAAAGAAAAATAATTTAGAACAAAGGGCGTGCCAGATCCCATTTTGCATTCAAATTTCTATTTATGGATGCCGAGATTGGATTTGACCAATTTCAGATTACCTGCGTGACGCCTAATTTTTAAATAGATAAATTTATCCTTTCCAGACACGTCCAATGGAGATCCTCAAAGACAACTTTCAAGAGCTTTTGCCCACTATTGAAAAGGCCATCAAAGAAGCCGATTTCATAGCTTTGGATACAGAACTTACGGGTAGCTAGAATTATAACTCTTAAAGATAAGGGCTGTTTTTAGCTTTATCTGATAAACTTCTCTCTCCAGGTTTAAATGACCGCATTGAACAAATAAAGATTTTCGATGATCCTCAATCCAGATTCACTAAGGTCAGAACAGGGGCAACAAAGGCAAGCAACATTTATTAATGCATCAACGTTGTGAAGATACGTGTCTACCCAAACAAATCCTAATTGTGAGTTATTCATGTGCATTTTTGCCAATTTATAGTTCCTCATCATTCAATTTGGTCTGTGTACCTTCACATACTCGGAGGCAGATAATACATTTGTTGCGCGACCCTTCAATTTTTACATCTTTCCGGCTAATGCTGATCGGAAAGACTTTAACGATTTATGCTTCCTATGCAGCGGTTCTAGTCTGCAATTTCTCTCAAAATGTGGCTTTGATTTCAATAAGCTTATCAAGAAAGGTAAAAATGATTATCTAGAAGCGAAGACTGAACTCATCTGGCCTTATAACTTATAATTATGATTGTAATTATTATGAATCAGGAATTCCATGGTTAAATCGGACCAATGAGCGAAAGCTCACAATACGCAGAGAAAACTTTGCCCAGCGACAAATTGGTGACTGTCATCTTTATTTGGTGGCACAAAAAACAAAAAACAAATTAAAACTAATATCATGAGAATCCTTATTTTCAGATAATCCACTCGATGAAGAAACAAAACTACATGTTGATAACGCCTTGTGAGTTTAGTTTTTTTGTGAGATCAATTTCATAATTGTACTAATTAAAACATCTAAATTGAAGAAAACTAGTCGAAGCTTGGGTAGAAAATCCACTAGCCGAAGAACTTGTAATAGAAACACCTAGCATTCGTCAAAAACGGTTGCTATTGCAAGAAACACGGGAAAGGTAAGGAATTACTCATTTTGCTTTGGGTGACTCCTCAAATTGAGTAAACATCATTTTTGTAATTAGATTCGATGGATTCATAGTTGGTGACAGTCGTCAAAAGAGCGTTATGTTTAGACAAATTAGTCAGGAAGAAAGACAAAAGCGTATAGATGAGGCTGCTGAAGAGGTAAGAGGACATTTCTTGCTTTTTTACATTTGTAACTTTAAGATTAAGTACATTATACCATGGCCTTAAACTTACGATTAATTGGATGATGGGCAAAGGCTGCCACTTCCCTAATCAATTTCCGTGTAGTTATCGAATTGATGGTAGCAGCAAAGAAACCAGTAGTAGGACATAATTGTTTTTTAGACTTTTGCCAGTTTATTAATCAGTTTTGGGAGGAGATACCTGAGCGGATACGAGACTGGAAACAAATGGTCCATGAGATGTTTGAAATGTGTGTAGCTACTTTTTCACCCGTGTCTATTCCGAACAACAATTGACCCTCTTCTTCTTTCCCCGTCATATTTGATCTGATTGTAAAGAGTTATAGACACAAAACATATTGCCAGTAGCCATAGAAAATTACAGGTATGCTTTTAAATCATTTCTCATTTACTTTCCTCCTCTGATATCGCTCATTCCTCTGTTTTCTTAATAGAAAATATTACCTAAAACCGGTGTCCAAGACATATTGCAAGCTGTCGAGAAATCCCCGTTCACTGAACATACCCCTAAAATTGGTATTTATTAAATCCTTGACTGAGAGGATAACCCTGTTTCATGGAATCCTTTTTATTTAAAATTTGCCTCATTAGTTTTGGATCCGGCATTCAACAGATACACATTCAACGATGAAACCTACCTTCATGAGGCTGGATATGACGCCTATATCACGGGACACATCTTTATTTCACTTACTGCCTTCATGTTACACCAAAGCGGTATGTAATTACAGCATTTAAAATAATAGTCCTCCCCTAAATTTATCTAAGGTTTTTTATTTTAGAGGAAAAGATCGACGCGTATTCTTCAGTTTTCGATGATAGCTTAGCAACACCAGAAATAATAGAGGAGGCCTCAACAATTTTGGTCGAGTCTAATTTTTTAGAATTATTAATGACGTCTGAAAAGCTTACCAACCATTATAACAAGTTACATTTAATGAGATCCGATTTCAAGTATATTAATTTGGTTGGACTGGATGGAAGTAAGTACGAATGTATAGTAACTACCAGATACATGGACTTATTTACTATGCAATAGACTGATCTTAATTTTCCATTTGGAAAAAAATTCCATCCAAGTGCCACAAGCGAAACCAAACTCATTCCTGCTCTCCAACATTCCGCCGATGACAAAGCAGCAAACATTGTTTACTATTTTTGAAGAATTTGGTAGCATATTTTTTTCTTGGATAGATGATACGCATTGTTGGCTGACTGTGAGAGATGACCAAAAGCGTGCTAAATTAGTGGAAGGCAGTTTGAAAAAATCCAAATATTTCGCTAAATACATGGAGGGTGGGTCAAAGCATGAAAAAGGCAAAGATAAATGTATCACAGTCGCAACTGGCAACATTATAGTAAAATCATGGAACACCTGGATCAAAGAAATTACAAATGAGGATGAAAAGAATATTTCAGAAGAAATTCCCGTAGATGGTAGGAAGAACACCTACCAATATATTGATTTCTTTTTTGCCGCTTATGTCAGAATTCTTACTTTAAAACTTTCTGTTGAAATAGGGGAAATCATCAAAGTAGACAAAGAAATCCAAACCGAAGTATCGATTGAAGGAATGTCTGAAATAGCATTTTCGCTCGTCGAGCCAGAACTTTTACCTTCATCTTGGTCATATCCACCTGTTGAAAATGAATGGCCACCTAATTCTGCAAAGTTTCAAAGTTGGTCAAAAGATGGCACTGATGATAATTGGGTAAAAAATGAATCCGAGGCTGATAAAGAAGCAGGAACAGATGAAACCACAAATTCAGCTGTCGAAAAACGTAGATTATCTCTACCAGATACTAATTCCGCATCCAACAAGGATGAAGATCAAGAAGATGACAACATTGCTAAAAGAGCCAAAATGCGGTAAGGTTGTAAAAATTAATTTTGCATATTAAGTGCACGCGCACGTCCATTTTTAGCAAATTTACATCATAGCCGAAATCAATTCCTCGACATAGCATTTGTCGTTACACGACTTAACTAAACGAATAATAATCTATAATTTTTTGATTCAATGCGCAAAATGCTTACTCCTTTATAGGGCCCTGCGAATTCTCCGTTCAGTTTTTCCTTAAGCATATGTTTCTCAGTTTGTGTATATCTATATCCGTGCATGTTGATTGGCTCACTTTTTAATATCACAATCTTGTATTTAAAGCGCATTGGCGCTAAAAACACGCCATAGCCTTTGGTCATCCCCCGTTTGCGCTTTTTTTTTTCAGACTCTTGGATAAGCTTATTGACGCCAAATGTTTCTTTACTGTTCAGTATTTACTCACAAATTTATTTTATATAATCAACGACCTAACCCAAAATGGAGCGCATTAAATGGAATGGCGTGGTTTTTATGTTTCAGGGTTATGGGTTTCTGATCCAAATAAACTTTTATAATGCTATTTTTGGTCGACTATCTATAACACCACGTAATTTTTGCCATTACTGCGATCTGTAATAGTTGAGCTGCTGTTTTAAATTAGCTCGATCTTGTTTCCTTGTAACAAAAAGAGCTTTAGAAGAGTAAGATTTTTTTGTGATTTGAACACAAACTGAAAATTCCTTATTTGCCCACTCGACGTCGCCTCTATACTTACTAGAAAACAAAAAACTGCAAGAAACTTATTGAAAGAAATAACAGAGATCAACCACTAACTCCTGGTCGCTTTGAACTTCATGTTAGAAAGGGTTAGCTTTTAAATTTCCCCTTCTTTTAGCCTACCTCCACAGCTCACCTGACTTTACCTTATTTGTTAAAACTCACTATTACCCCTTTTTTCACGTTCCTCTTGCATCTGGTACTGTTTGAAAGGCCGATACGATTTTTCATATAAAATCAAGTGCTATCGGGCACGTTTCCTCGCTAATTAAATTTTTCGAGTAGTCTATGTATCATATACATAAGTTTTTCCTGGACACCTTTCACGCGCAAAGGCTAATATTGACACCTATATAAAAGCTTGTGAATAGTGAGTTCAAATTCATATAAACCTTATCAATAATTCAGAAAATCTGCTATCCTGTAAAGTTTTTTCTGATAGAGATTCGTCGCCATATTGGTATTATCTTTGTTCAAAGTTTACGAAACATTCCTCGCAAGTTGCCTTTGGTAGCTGATCCAACGCTTGGCGATTCTTTTTTTAGAAAAAATTAGCCGATCCTTCCGTTCTAAAGGTCCCGGGTTTCTCCATTTTTGGAGAATCCATTAATTAGACTTGATTAATCAAATTATCTTGCTGCAACACTCAAAACCAAAAATTAATTAGCCATTCAAACGAGTTGTTCGAAATGCAGCAACAATTAGACACAACTGCAAGTCTTGCATCGTCCCTATCTCAATCACCTTTATCAGCCTCCGCAACAACTGCTACTACCACAACCAATAAACCTAAACCAAAAAAAACTTTTAGTCTTAGTTTCGATAAACTACTAAATTTCATGGCAGCTCCTCTTTCACCCTCCAACTCTGAGCCAGGTGGTTTAGGTAATGGTGGTAACATAGGACATTGTACCTGTAGTTGTAATGCGTGTCTTTGTGCTCGAAAGTTTCGTGGCAGCGGTGGATTTTTCTCATCCTCATATCATGGCCAAATCAATCAATCAGGATGTGCATCAGGCTCTTCATTGGTTGATCTTGATGAATCATGCCTGATTTCAATCAATACACCTCTTGATATCTATGGCCTTCGATATTTATTGTCCTTAGATAGATATGCGCGTCAAGATGATTTTCGTGAATCCTTACAGTTGCACACCCATTTGCTTGGTATCGCATTGGCCGCTCGTGTCTATTATTCTTTGGACCAGGTATATGCACATCTCCATGATATGTTCAAACATGAGCAAAGAGCGGAATTTGCAGCATCATATAATTATTTGCAGGATACTCAAGATGCGATACTCGAGTACGCTCTTGCTGCGCCACAACCGAGGTCTAGCTTCTTAGATTATATAAGTTTCAAATGTAGCAAGACTATATTAGAGTTTCTAATGTTTGTGAGGCAAACCCCCGATATTGTGGCTACAGCATTTCAACAAATGCATTCACAAGATCTCGACACCCTGTTGACCACGGAAAAGGTCACTCTCTACACGAATGGCAGTATAAATAATCGCGAAGCATTGCTTAATAATTTGCCTAGCATTAATCGATTCGATATTGTGGATATTTTGTTAAAAGGAATTTTCGGGCCATCGAGTTTTCTACAAGAGGATAGATTACGGATGCGAATGTGGGCAGAAATTTTTGCAAGATTGATCGCAAAAAAAAAAGGCGAAAGATTTCTGTTGGATGTTTTGGACCGATATGCATTTTTATCTCCATGGACAGCAAAGAAATCATTTGAGCTGCAATTAATGAAAATTTTACAGCGTGGTGACACTTTATTGGAAAATGTGACTGATGAAGAAGTCCCCAAAGATGCCCCATACTCTGCATTTTCATTGCCCTTTTTGGGAATAATTGGTAATGGAATCGGAGTGACGAACAATGGTGTTCCAAAACCATCGAACATTTCTATCCCTCTATCATCAACCTTTGAAGAATTAGGCCAAGAATTTACATCTTCTGAGCAAGAGTCTCAAGAAAAATCACAAGAAGATGAAAAACCAACAGAAATGGAGTTATTCCTTGATCGCGCCTGTTTAGAGTTACTTTTGGTGCTAGATCGGGATGATGTCATTCCGGCTCGTATTTTAAGTTTATCACGGGCTATATTAAAACAGGTTCCAGAGCAATTTCGCCATCATGCAACCGTATTTTTGATTGTTCAATGGTTTTTCCATAGGTTTCTAGGAAGAGCAATTACATATCCAGAGGTTTGTTAGTTCACCAAAATGAAAAATTTGATTATTCCCAGATCTTTTGACCATAAATTTTATTAGCATTACGGGATGTTTGAGGAGTATTACATTTCTGATGAACAAAGGCAAAAAATATTGTTCATGATTCATCAACGTCTTTATCGTTACGTGACTGGAATCACTGACGCTGTACCGGAATGGTATTTAGCTTCGCAATTCCAACGCTCATTTCATTCGAAATATTATTTATCTTATTTTTTACTCTTCGAAGGGCCCGACAAAAAATTTTTGTTGATGAGAATATAAAAATGTTGGTTTACAAGATGGTGGCGAGGTTTTCTGAAGAATCAAATCACCCCGAAATCAATCATGAACTATTATCTTCCTCAAGTGAGTTCAAAAAATGCAAGGAAATTTTATCGAGCAATGTAATCGTACTGAACCTGACATAATCAGCTATTCATTCACACACAGTACCACAGATGGCAACCCCAGCGTTGAAATCAGCGGCTGGGAGCCCTTATCCTTCAACCTCCCAATACCCTCCTACAATAACCCCAACCTTGTTAATTTGCCCTTCGGACCTCACTACCTTATTTCACTTTTTGTGCCCGCGATATCGCCCACAACGTCTACGACAAAATATGTCACCTAGAAGTAGCAAATGGAATTCTGGAAGTACATATCACTCGCGAACAAATTCACCACGACCGTCATCAATATTGAGCTTAACGCTGGATGAGAAACTTTCAGCCGCTTCTTCTCTCTTTTTTCCCAGTAATAGTGACACTAGTTCAATATCATCTGCATCGAGTGTTGATTCAGGTGTGATTGATGGGCAGGTACATACAACAACACTTAAAGACATTAATCATGGTGCAGAGCATCATAATTTTCATAATCATCATCGGAATGGACATTCGCGTTCAACATCGACCTTTGCCGAAGATGAGCCCTTACCCCAAATCTATGAAGATGTGAAAAAGGCCATTGATGAAATTAATCGTCACTCAGGTTCTTCATCACAAAATAGCAGTCCTCATCCGATCTCGGAACCCTGGGCATTACTTTATGTGTCGCGTGATGGCAAAGAAGTCGTTATGTCAGCTCCGTCAATAGCAGTGGATACATCGCAAACTAATCCATTATTTGTGACGACACCGATTCTTAGGGGTGCAAACGGGAGTAATGGTGGTTTACCCGAGTTAGAATTGGATATGCCTTTAGATGATGATGATGATGATGATGATGATGATGATGAATTGAATGAATTATTAACTGAAGAGGTCAGAACTATAGGCAGAGCTTTATTTCGAATCTTGAGAGAGTATGACTTTATAGGTGCTTTTGACGATTTAGACGTGGATGTAAACGAGTCTGTTTTGAATAGTGAGTCTACTGATGGATCGAAGCCAAAACGACAAGAAGAATCAGCCGCTTCTTCAATCAATAAACAAACTAAAGCTTCACGATCGGCCCAAAAGACTAAACATCCCCCAACGACTATTACTATTTCTTCCCTTCTTTCAAAAGCCATCCAAACCGCACAAGCACATAAAGATTTTGCAGCTGCCCTTTTATATCATCAAGCTTTGACATTATTATTGCATCAGCCAGTTCACCTTACCCATAATAATGCCGCTGGTCTTATTACTCTTCTTGCCAAACCTTTGCGTCGTGCCCAACATCGTCGAATCGAAAGACACCAAAAGCGTCGTCACTGGTCTGTTTATGCTCATGAAGTACATCTTCGATTAGTTCAGTGCTTATCCCAAAAACGTGATATGATATCTTCATTAAGATTGCGTATGTGGTATGCCTCCGAAATCCGTACTTCAAAGGTTCTGGAAAAGTCAAAGAACTTTTTAAATGATTTAGTCTCATACACAAAGCAAATCTCCCACAAGAATACACCCAAAACGAAAAATAATATTTCAATTAATACGACGAGTAAGACTTCATTGCATAAAGATCCCCATAATCCAAATACAACGTCTAAAACATTTGAACCCGAATGGCCACCACCATTATCTGAACATGATTCCGAAATTGTTTCACGATGGTTGCATAATTCAGATGTTTATAACTTTTTGCCTTGTGAAGAAAGATTTCATCGTTACTGCATAGAGATTGATTCAATACGTAGGAATGTAATGCAAACAATGCTTTGGACTAGTGATCTATTTCGGAAAGAGGCAATGATATTCAAGATGGGATATTTTATTGATCGAGAAGAACGAGAAAGGAATAAAAAGTACAGTGGATTACATCATCAACTCCTTAACAGTTATCAGAATCAACGTACTTGGCCTGCCACCGGAGAAATACGACGACATAATAGCTTAGCTGATGTATTTAGTGAAAAGTCTACCAATAAACGAGAGCGTCGTGGTAGTGCTTCAATAATTGGGAGTGCCCCAACTAATGCCGGCTCCAATATCCTATCAAATGGTGGTCGACCAAGACGTGGTAGTAGCAGTAGCAGTCTTGGTTTAAGCAGTTCAAATTTAGCGGCTAACTTATGCCATGTGATCGAAGATGAAATCATTGATCCAGTGGCAATAAAAAATCTAGAACCTAGTAAAAAGGGTGTCGGATGTTTTGGAGGAATTCAGGAACAATTGCTTTCAAATGGTAGATTCGATGAAATAATACCACCCTATGAACTTTACACCCCTCCAATGCCATTTCCACCATCATTTCTAATTGGGGCAAAAAGAAATCACGGGACGTCAATTAACTCTGGAAGGTCTTCATTTGGCTCTCCAATCACAAGCATGGATGAATTCAAGTTGCAAACCCAAATGAAGTTGACCGGACTTTTGTTGAGTGATTTTGGAAGAGGTTGGCAGAATGGCTGTGAAACTGATGCATGGTTTGAAGAGTTTGTAGGTGACATTCGTGTGCCAAAAGAACTCGATTTAAATTTTTTCAAACTTGAAAACCCACGCGACGAAAATGGAGAAAATGGGAACGAAGATTTGAATATTAGCTCTCTGATAGGAAAGGGAATAGCCATTCCAAAGCCACCTGTCAAAGATTTAGAGGTTATAGTATCACAGATGCCATCACTCAATCTATCTGATCCCATAACTGTTCCTGAAAAAAAGTCGTTAGTTGATGGAGTTTCACTAGCAAATCTGGTTTCACCAATTGCGATTTCCGAAACAGAATCAGCTGAAGCCCAATTAGCTGAAGCTCTCGAAAGATCTCCATTCATTCCGCCTATAACCACTCTAAATAGTGAAAAAATACCTCCCTTAAATAATGAACTGAACAATAAACCCTTTCACCACATGACTGAATATCCTTTCACAAAATGTTGCAAATATTTAATGGAAGAATTCTCGATTCAACCATCTCCCTATCAAAAGCTTCACGCTTTATTTGCGATTGAAATGTTGATTGTTGCTTCATTATCATTTGCGCCTCCATTGCCTCATCTAGCATCAGCTCTTTCCACACCTACCTCAGCTCCTTTATCTCCTGTGCTTATTGCATCGCCACTGGTCACCACCGTAACACCCGGGACTGATTCGATTGTTAATGAACTTGAAAGATTATTTCGCCAATCAAATCTTCGTCCGAAAAACTTGTTTCGTGATATGCAATTGGTGGCTACACTCATACCTAGCGTAATTCTTGATCTTCGAGACGAAGGAAAAGCTTTTTGGGACATGAGTCTAGCCGTATCAAGTCTTAAAAAAGAGGTGGTAGAAAAGGTAGTAGAACGTGGAGTTACTGTAATGGATGGGGGTATCATCGAACGTGATAATTCTATGCGCAAGGCTATAGAAAAAGAGGATGGAATGGGTGAGAAAAACGATTGGATAGAAGTTGATCAGGATTATGAAATGATAGCTGAAATGGAGGCTGTTCGATTATTTACTATTGGTAAGTTTTTAATTCATATAAATTTCTAATTTATTCGAATTCAAATTTCACAAATTTAATTTTTATAAATTTTTTAATTCAGGTGCTAAAGAATCGAACCCTACTGCTCAAAGAGAACTTGCAATTCTTTATCTTTCCCTTCCATCACTTCCTCACTCCTCATCACCGCCACCTCCCCCATTTTATTATCAAACAAAGGCAACAAATGAGAAATTATCTCACAATAATATGTCAACCAATGGCAGTTTTGGGATATTTGGAAGTCTAAGTGCATTGTCCACCTCCACTCCGGCATTTACAATGTCACCATTTTCTAGCCAGATAAACTTAACATCGGATTTTTTCTCACCTAAAGGTAACAAGCAGAAGTATAATCCTTCAAATTTAACAGCAGCCATTCACTGGTTTCAATTAGCAGCACAGCAGGGAGATAAATTTGCTAAACGTTGGCTAAATCATCGAGACGGTAAATTGGTTGGTGCATTGGCGGGAAAACCATTCTTATTGGAAAGCGAGGATGAAGAAGATGAGGATGTTGAGGAAATTCGTGGGTATGCCAGTCCATAGACATAATGGGAGCTACGATTTTTTGATCAAGTTGGAACATTTTATGTATAAAATTGTAAAAACATTAATTATTATTTTCTATACTTTTTATTGTGTTTGTTTAAATTATTTATATTATTTTCTTTTTTTGAATGATTAATCATTTATTTTGAGAATTTTGCATTGGACACATCATTTAGTAATAGACCATAGCTTTTACTATTTCTTTAAAAAATGACATTGATTGCAAAAACAAAAAGGATCAAAATAAATTTAAAGGTTCTGGGAATTCATGATTAATTTTATCATAAACTAGGAGGAAAGCTAAAAATTTTTTGAATTCATCTAAAATTTATGATTTCAAATTGAACAGTTTTTACAAAGAAATTTAAATCTCTTGTTTATCGAAACTTGTTGAAAGCCTCCGGATAAATACCATTTAACTTAAGGATTCCAAAAAATAAGCTCCATAGAAATTTACTATCGGGAATGAAAGTATTCTAGAAATTTGCTAATCATAACGTGTAAAATTTTCATGCTGTTATGATGGTATTCAATTCGGAGTTTTTTTTTTCTTTGAAATCTATCTCAGAATTCTGAATTGAGCAATTTTAAAGCGCCCCCAAGTTGAAATTTGAATATATTGAGCGTTACATTTGGCAAATATTCTTTTTAAAAAATTTTTAAAAATTTTTAAATTCCATAAAATAATGTAAAAATTTAGTTTTGAAAATCCAAACTGAAAAAAATGTATTTAAAATAATACATGTTTAGAATACGCCTCTTTCATCTTGAAAAATACTATGAGCTAATTATCAGATCAAAAAAGTGCATAAACTTTAGTTATTGTTTTTTTTTTTATTACTAAAACAAAGAATACTCATTGAACCAAATAGTGTAAAATTTGAATTCTTTTAAGACCTGTGATAATTCATGGTAAAATAAAATCTTTAAAGAAATTTGTATTTAAAATTCAAAATTTTGAGATCAAAAGAACAAATAATATTTTAAACTTTTATTTTGAAAATAAAAAAATTAATTTTTAAATTTCAATTCTTTGTTTTAAAGATTAGTTTTAATCTGGAAATAACTTTACAACAAAACAACCTTTTCTATAAGGAGTTCAATACTAAATTTTTTTTAAAAAAAAAAAAGTTCTCAAGAATTTATAAAAGCAATAAAATATATTTCATTACGAAAAACTATTCATTTAACTTAATTTCATAAATATTCTCCTATTTTTGTCAGCATTTTTTCATAGTAATCATCATATAATTAAAAAAATTTTAATTAAATAATTAAAAAGACTGCGCAAAGTTTTTTGGGAGAGATACATAATTTCAATGCGGTGGAAGGGGAAATCATTATGACAAAAAAATGAGTGGCATAACATCTGTCTCTCCATCACACAAAACATAAATAATTTTGTCAAAAACCTTGTTAAACATGTCAAATAAAATGTTTTATGTTTATAATCTTTTTTACATCAATCGTTAGCTGGTCTTTTTTAATCAACAACTCTTCATACAAATAGAAATGTAAAAAAATCTCGATATTTTTTTTATCGGTTAATCCTGATTTCATACTATGATATAATTCCCCAGCAAATCAATAAATCTATTTTTAAAATTCAAATATTCGAGAATATTCTGAATTTAATAAATTTTAATGGTCAACAATTAAGATAAATAAAAAGTTTTTAACTCGTTTCTCAGTTCATAAACTCATTATTTTGCAAATGGTATATCTTTCTTAAACGAAGAATTGGCACATATATACAAATTGCTCAGCATCGCGCAAAAATTTATACGCGCCCAACATTTGGAGGTAATTACAGAATCAATAAAAATGCAGAGTTACCCAAATACTTTCCCTTTCCGTTTCCAGTAGGTTCGACAAAACAGGGGTAGATTTTCGATTGACTTTTACCAATTTTTAGGGACTATCTGACATGATATCAACCTTTAATTTGTTTCTAATCAGCAAATATTTTTTATATAGCCATTATAAATTTTTATACTCTCCTTTCTCTATGATGTTTTCAGCAATGTGGAGTCTCAACTTTATTATTATCTAAAATCTGGTTCCTTATATTAGGCGTTTATTTATCGCGCACAAAATTAACAATAATGTGAATTTATGTAACTGCTCCAATTGAAATTATTCAAAACACTTCATTGATCTCTTTCCCCAATTTATGAATCCAAACAGGCGCAGCTTTTTCGCTTTAGATTAATGCGAGATGGGAGAAGATAGTGTCAATATAAATACAGACACTTGTACGCTAGTACTTGAGTGTTTTTCTTCAAATTACTTTGAAAAATTGAATCGTTTTTAAAACAGATAAAACTTTTAGAATTAAAACAGATAAAACAAAACAAACAAAACAAAACAAAAAAAAGGACAACGAAATAGAAATCCAATATGGGAGCAATAGTTACCAAAAAAGTAACAGTCACGAACATTGATCCAAAAGATCCAGCTGAAACCAATTCAATACACGTTATCACACAAAATGGTATAGAAGGTTATTACGAGAAACCTGGAAAAGGGTTGAATCAACGAAAAAAGCTAAAGAAATTACAGAAACCTGATCCGATCGAGAGGGTGAGGCAAGAGTTGGATTTGGAAAAGACAAACACATTTGAATCAATTGCAAGTTGGACGAGTCAGAAAGCTGAAATTGAAAAACCATCAGAGTTGGCGATTGTTTTAATAGGGTAAGCAATGGTTGGTCCTAGTTGAAAAAATGAGATACGGAAAATATTCCTTCTTGATTTCTTTTTCGTTTACAAATCATCTCTAATCATAGGCTTGGGCTGGGACATTTCTTGTCAGCTCTTGATCGATTGATTGTGGCAACGGCATTACCTCGAATTGCTTCAGATTACCATGCATTAAGTCAAATCTCTTGGGTTACAACTTCCTATTTACTCACCACGGTACTTAACAATTTTAAATGCTATCACCTCTTATTTCACGATATCTACGTCATTTTATTATTCCCTTTTACCACTCACTTCTGTAATTAATCAATTTTTATCTGGCTTCAATAATTAGACGGCATTTCAACCAACCTACGGCAAAATTTCGGACATTTTTGGTAGAAAGCAAACATTTTTGTTTGCCATAAGTAATTTTCTGATTGGAAGCCTATTATGCGCAATCGCTCCAAACATGGAATCTATGATAGCATTTCGAGCCTTTCAAGGGATTGGTGGAGGTGGTATTGTAAGTTTGGTCATGATCATTATTTCGGATATCGTTCCCCTGAGAAATCGACCCAATATTCAAGGTCTTTTTGGGGCTGTCTATGGAATGGCTTCGCTTATTGGCCCTCTCGTGGGTGGTGCTTTAACTGATCATGCTACTTGGAGGTAATTCTCAAGCTTAACATGAAGTCTTTTTGAACCATCTAAATTTCTAGTAAACCTGAACTTTTTCATTCCACTTTTTATCGGATAGAATGTGTTTTTACCTAAATTTGCCAATAGGAGCTCTAGCAATTGGAGCAGTTTTCTTCTTGCTTCGTTTACCCCAGCGAGAAGGATCTTTTATCGAGAAACTGAACAGGATCGATTGGCTCGGAACTTCGATACTTGTTTTAGCAACTGTTTCACTTTTGCTCCCATTAAGTTGGGGCGGTGATAGGTATCCATGGAACCATCCAATTATTATCAGTTTACTTTGTTCCGGGACAATTTTATTTATTTTATTCGGAGTTATTGAAGCGCATTATCCGATTGAACCAATTTCACCTATTCATTTAATTCTCAATCCTGCAGTCCTCGCTTGTTATGGTGTCAGTATGTGCCATGGGATGATTTTCTTTTCGATGATTTATTACATACCTCTTTATTTCCAAGTGGTTAAAGGTGAAACAGCCACAGTTTCTGGTCTGCAATTGTTACCATTTGTTTTAGCTGTTGGATTTGGTTCAATTGCCTCGTGTCAACTACTTGTACGAACTCAGAGGTTTAAAGCCCAGTATTGTGTTATTATTGGTAGCGCTTTCATGATGCTTGGTGCTGTGTTGGTTTCATTCTTGACTGAAAACTCGACCCGTGTAGAGCAATCTTTCTTTTTGATTGCTTCTGGTCTTGGTGTTGGATTCATCATGCAAACTATTTTTTTAGTTTCTGTGGCAGCTGTAGATGATGATGATGTAGCGATCTTAATTTCCCTTTTGAATTTTTTTAGATCAAGTAAGTAGTGAAAATAGAAATAGAAATCTTCATACGCGATCATTTGAACCAATATTCTGACTAATTTCATTTATTGCGTTACAGTTGGTGCAATTTTTGGTATCTCAATCGTTGGTACGGTATTCAGAAACGGTCTAACAAAACGTATCGTTGAACTCGGGATCAATCTACCTATTCAATCGTTGAAAACTTCAACTACTTTTGTAAAGTCACTTGATAAAAATCAACACAGTTTAGTTATACATGCCTATGTTCTCTCTTTACAAACTGCTTTTCGAATATTAATACCATTCGCGGGACTTTGTATACTATGTTCATTGGGACTTTTGAGAACTAAACGAGTGCATAAAGATGTTACCCTTGTTAATAATACTATAACGTAAATATAGAAAAGGAAACATTTAATTTTAAAATTCCCACATTATCATTGTACAACAAATTAACAAACATTCAGTGCAAGTTAAGAATGTAAAAGGCTGATGCCAATTTTACCCAATTTTATTTTTTTAAATAGATAATCTCAGCATTTTTTATGTTTGAGCATAGAAGCCGATTTTTCACCGTTAAATGTAGTTGACAACGTGTTTTAGAGAGTAAATTTTTGAAGGGTTCTAACTTTGTTAGGACTTGCATAAACGCATTTACCAAATAGAGTGTTAGACCATGTTTAGATATCAATTCATTCGTAATCATTTATCATCGCCGAAAGGATAATCATCATACATGTACCTGAGAGTAAGACAATAATAAGTATCAAAAGGTTTTTTCCTTTTTAGATTCTTTAAAAAAAATTTTTCTTGTTTTCCTCATTAATAGCTAAAATGTAAAGATGGTACAATAGAATGCATGTGAAAAGTTTGAATTATTGAACTTTTTTATTTTCTTAACCTAATTATTTATTTTAGATCAGGGGAAAAGGAATGGTGTCAAAAATCCTTTGAAACAAAATTAAGTCTTAAAAAGATGACGTTAAAAATATGATACTTGAGATATATAGATAACAAAGAAAAGATTTGGCTCTTTTCTCTCTTCTTCTCCAATTATTTGAAAGAAAAGAAATGATTTAATAATTTGTCATAAAATAGTAAACTTTATTTAGCTGTTTAATTAATGAGAAATAGGAAATAAAATTATGATTTTTTTTTTTTTTTTCATTTTTTTGAAAATCATAATTTTCTTGAGAATTTCTTTTGATGACAAATTTTTTATTTATCATCAGTTACAATAATTTTTAAGATTTAAAAAATTTTTATGTTTTTATTAAAAGTTTTAATTATGTTAATTTGATTTTTGTTGATGACTGAATAAAAATTAATTTAAAAAATGAATCGAGATGGCAATTGTAAATATTAGATTAATTGTTGCTCTATTTGGTCCTTTTTTTAATATTCACTTAAAAAATTGATTAGTAAAAAAATTAAAAAAAAAAGAAAAAGTTCTTTTTATCATCTAATGGAACAAATGAATATGAAAAGATCAAAATTAAAAGTGGGAACCGTATTTTTTTTTTCAGTATGGTAAGATCCATCATAAAAAAATCGAGAAACTTGAACGAAATTAGGATAGCAAAAATATGGACAGTGGTACGCAAAATTAAAATAGCTTACTTTTAAGGAGTGTCATTACAATATTTACTTTCAATAATCGAAAAGAATGTAGTTGCCCAAAGTATAAAAATATTGTCTAATTAATTTCTAGCTTGATCGACTGCGTAATTTCTATTTTGAAATTAGACATTTTGGAAATCGGCTAGACTTTAAAACTTGGAGATCTCTGTAACAAGCCATGCACCAATTGAGCTTATTGTAATTTTGACAAATCGAATAAATTTTTTCTTGATATAAATATTGGATTTTTATTTTATTTTTTTTTGCCGAAAGTGTAATAGAATTTAAAGTAAAAAAATAAAATAAAATTTTAATCGATATTTTCTTTTAGCATCAGCTTATCGTCAATTTTTTTTTTTAAAATGTTCATTATCTATCAGATTAGTACCCCAATTTCTTCTATAACTCTTTTTTCAACAATTTCCCTTAAAACAAAGTTCTTTGCTCTAAATGACTTATCTAACAATATCCCATCTCAGATAACGCCTTTGATTCTGGATGGCTGTGTAAACTAACCCATTATGATTAATAGAGCTATTTTTGCCATAGTTTTTACTAATTAATAACAGACTACCAAATTTACTTTTGAATTCTAATCTCAACATGTTAAATGAAAAGAACAGATTAAAAAATGGTTAATAGTTTTTCATATTAACTCTTTTGTTGCACAAAATCAGAAAAATAAAAATATTGACCATTTATACCTATAATAATATTTTTGCAATAACAGATTTATTCACCGTTGTTAATTTGGACAGTTTCTCGAGAAATAAAAGTTGTCATTTTTTGGAATTTTGTTTCGCAGGTTTTATGGATAAAAGATTCGAGTCACAAGATCAGGTAAAAATGAAGGTTAAAAATTTTGCAAATTTAAAAAATTAAAATCAATTAAATATATATCTATTTATTTATTTTGAGTTATATTTTTTTAATAATCAAGTTTAAATTTAATTATTAAAAATAATTAATAAATTAAATCAATATTTTGGAAAATATGAACTTAACATAAAATGTTTTTCGTTTAACCTAATTCAAATTTGATTTATTTAACATGTCTCAAAAAATTAATAGAAAACTAAATAATCAAGTCTTTTTTTGTTTGTTTTTTTTGTGCTAATTTTTTTATAAAATATATTAAAATATTGTTCCAAAATAAACCTAAAATTAACTTGAACTAAATATCATCAGATTACATAATTTATTAATTAATTTTATTTTAAGTTTCTATATATATATATAAATTATACATATAATATGTGTATTTCTAAAATTACAAAAAACATTTTTACCTAATCTTTTTATAAAAAATAATAATTTAAATAATTTATTTTATATATAAATTAAAATTTAAAGTGTACATAGTTATATTTTTTATAAATTCCACCTTTTTATAATTTATTATTAAACAATAGTTTTTAACAGTTTATGTAAATAATTTTTTTTTATTTCAAAAACACCAATTTAATTTGTTATTATATAAAAATTTTATTAAAAATAAATTAATAGAATTTGGACTGCACTCGTTAAATAAAAAAATAATAATAATAATAAAAAATAGAATTTTGGTTAATAACAAAAATTAATACGTTTAAAAATAAGCAAAACTAAATAAATAATAATTAAATAAAAAAATTTATTAATAATAATAATAAATTTGTATATATAACGCAATAGTAAATTATTGTAATATAACGTGTTGTAAAAATAATGTAAATAGTTAAAAGAGTAAATAATTAAAATAATAATAATTTAAAAGATAGTTAATTATAAAATAATTTTAATTTATTGATAAAAATTATTAGTTTAATAAACTAAAAAAACTCTTTTTTTTCTTATTTTTCATAAATCATAATTAGAACAAAGAATAAAGAAAAGTAATTATTATTATTATTATTATTATTATTATTATTATTATTATTATTATTATTATTATTATTATTATTATTATTATTATTATTACTATTATAGTTTTTTAAAATATTATTAAAAGGTCTTTTTAATTATAAAAACAATTAAACAAACTATTATAAAAATACTTTTTTAAAATATTTCTTGTAATTTATTGTTTTTTACAATTATTTTTTATTATTATTACTATCTAAATAATCAAAAAAGTCAAAACAACAAAAAAATCTATTTTTTTTTATTTTTTTTTATTACTATTATAAATTAAGAAAACATGCTAATAAATAACAAATAATACAGATATTATATTATAATAAAAATAATAATAAAAATTTTATTAAAATAAATGAATTGAATTGAATAAATAAATAATTTAAAAAAAATAAAACTTCTTTCTCTCCTATATCCCAAATTCCCCAAAGAACACATTTTTAAAAGTAGTTTTTTTGTTTTTTGTTTTTTTTACTTGCTATATTTCACTATTTCTCTTACAAATAATCCATTTATTGTGGACCTGGAAGCTGCTCCTGGCAGTAGTATGTTGAATAAGAAAGCTCCTGTTGGTGCTTTTTCTGGTTCTACTGATGGCCCTTCCTCTCAAAAGAAAAGGATTTCCCTTCGCCATATGAATCAGTCTGGTGATAAGAAAAAAGCTGCTTTGGCCAAACCTCATTCTAAAGAAAGTCAATACTCAGATATGAAAAGTGATTCTGGTAACAGTGTTGCTGGTGACATATTGGTTGGTGGTGGTGATGGTTCTCTCTTCGGCTCAGCTGCAACGACTTCTAAGGCAAAGAGAGTTAAGAATAATTTGGACTGTGGTTCCTCTTTTGGTTCCTTAGATTATAACATAGACAATAATGATGGTGGTCCCCTCTCTTCTCCTCTTGGTATTTCTCTGGACAGGATTTGATTAGACCCTAAAATTATTAAGACTCAAGTTGAAGTAGTGGTTAAGAAATCATTTGCTTTGGATATCAATATATCAAATGTGGAAGACAAATCGGTGATGGTGAAGACTCAGCTCATAAGAAAAATTTTCTCAAAAATCAATGGTTTTGGGGGGGCCACTACCCTCTCAAAATTTGAAGGGATCATTAGATCTATGTTCACGTCAGAAGAAAGCATGAAAAAAGCTGCATCATTGGCTGGAGAAAATGGGATTATCATAAACACCGATCTCAAGAGACAAGAAGTGTATTTAGATTGGGCTGTGGTTATAAAAGAGATTCCCATGAACACGCCAAAAGAGATGATTGTCACTGCAGTATCCGAGTATGGTCAGATTGTGTCTATAAAAATTCAGTTAATTGGGCTGTGGCAGAAGACTGTGGTGGAGTTTGCCGAATCTAGCCAGGCTGATCTGTTAGCATCAAAATGGTTGTTTCTAATTGGGAAGAATTCTGTGCATGTGGCCAAGGCTGTGAGAGATCGTAAGACATTGGCTTTTAGAGATCAATTCAGGATGCTTCTGTTCACATTGCCAGTGAGAATGACAGCTCATAATTTTGGAACTCTTTTGGAAGGAGCCGGTGGGAAAACTTGTGTCATCAATTGTTCATTGGAGACTGGCAATAAAACTTGCTGTGCTGTAGTCTGTTTTGAATCTGATAAAGCTATGGAATCAGCTTTTTGTATAGAGCCAATCTTTGGTAGTATGAAACTCTCATGGACTAGGTTGGATTTAGTTCGCTGTGAACGGTATGGGAAATTTGGTCATTCTGCCTTGGAATGTGATGTTGAGGTTGCGTCAGCTTCTCAGTCACCTAAGTCATTTAAAAAGCCTGCTAACTTGGATATTCGTCTCCAGTTGGCCAAATTATATGCTAAAAAAAGATTCCAATCTCTCGTCCTGTTACTTTTGGAGGCAAATCCTGGGCCCAAGTGGTCTCAGTTGCTTCAGTCTTTCATGGTTCTCGTGATGGCTCTGGTTCTGGTTCTCTGCCCTTTGGTGCTTCAAGTTCTGGCAGTATTCCTCCCCCTCTTTCTGTGGTCAATCCCTCCTTAGATATATGTTTGACACATCTGGAATGCTCTGTAGAGCTCTTATCTAATCAAATTTCGAACATTCTTCTTTGTCTTGACAATCTCAGTTTGGTGCCTTCAGCTCCTTCTTCTAGTGTAATTCCTTCTGTGAGTACTCCTCATCTATCCATTTCTGGTTTTCTTATGGTAGCTGACTCTGACTTGGGTTCCAACATGGTGTTAAATGTTCCTTTGATTCAGTCTATTTCTCTCTCTTCTGGCAATGACAATTCTCAATTGGGTCTAAGCAGTTCCAAGATGCTGACTTTTAAAATTGGCATTTTAGAGTCGAAGTTGGTTGCCTTTGATGCCTCCATTGGCTCAATTTTGGTGAAGTTAGAGCAGATGTGTGCTGGTTCAGGTCCTCTGGTCCTCTTCTCGTCTCAATGACTGGTTATATTTGAAAAATTACTATGTGTAATGTTAGGAGAATGAACAATCCTGCAAAACAGGAGGATATTATTTGTTGACATAAAGAAAGGAACAATATTATTTCAATTGTTACTGAGACTAAGTTGAAAGATGGGATTTGCTCTTGGATCATGAACAAGTTTATTGGCATTTAGGTTTTTACTTCTGGTTTGAATTCTGGTCACATGGGTTCTGGGGTCGCAATCATTATAAACAATTTTTTGGCTCAGCATGTGTGTAAGGTTTTGGACATTCCTGGCTGGTTTCTTTCTATTAAGCTTCTCTTCAAAAATAAACTGTCTGTGTCAGTTTTGGGGCTGTATGCTGGATCATCTTTGGTGGTATGTTTCTTTTAGGCAGATGATATCAATTTTTTGATTGCAAAGGCAGTAAATGAGTCTTCCTTCATTATCTTGGGTAGTGATTTCAATGAAGATGGTTCTCACAAAAGTGCCAGCTTCAGAAAATGTTTTGATTTGGGTTTGGTCAACTCCTTGGGTGGAAGCTTGTCTGGAAAGGAAGCTACGTGGGCCAATTCTCATAAAGTGGCTAAAATTATTGATTACGTGTTTGTGTCGTCAAGTCTAGTTAATGCAATTCTGGATTGTGATGTGTCTGGTGTTGAAGAGTATTTTGATACTGATCATAAAGCTGTTTCTGTTTCCATGGGTCTTGGTGGTTTGCTGGATGCGCAGTTGACCTTATTGTGCAAACAAGTGAATAAAGATCGTTGGAAGTACAATTTTGTAGATGCTGGTGATACTGAATGGATCAAGTTTAAAGAGGATATGTCAGCAAATGCTGCCATGTTTCATGATGAATTTTATGCTGCCAAGATGAGTTTGGACCTGGACACAATGTGAAATCACCTTCGTCAAGTGGTGTGTTTGTTGGCTGAGAATGTTTTCAAAAAAAAATGGTTTAAGGGTTTTGATAGTGTCTATAATAAAGTATCATCCAGATTTCACAAATTAGAACTTTTGGTGTCGAAGATTGTCAAAGCCTCTCATCTGGTCGCTCAAGAGGAGTTTGTTTCTCTACTTGATACATGGAAAGAAATTGATCCTGCTAGCTTCTGTTGTGGATTCTCTGTTTCTTTTGGGTTCTCATTTTGATACCATTCATTCAGCTTTGGCCAAGATCAGGAAATCCTACCATTCATCTAAGTTGTCCGAATTAAACCGTGCCAAAGAATCTCAGATCAAATTGGCAATTGACAAAAGAATGGAGAGTTTTGAGTTGAACAAAGGTCATACTGTACGTAGTGTTTTGGAGCGACCCTTTTGCAAAGTGGTTTTGGACTATTTGGTGGTGGGAGATGAGCTGGTGTTGAATCCTGCTCCAGTAAAGTCCAAGGTGGATGAAATTATGGAAGGTTGGACTAGAAAGTAAAGGGTGGTGCTCAACATTAATGATGAGTGGTCTCACCAGTATCATTCTTTAGGTTATGTTTTCGATGAAGCTTTTTTTGGTGTGATGGGTTTGATCAACTTTGACAAACTGTTTGGGGTTGTTTCCAACCTGCCGGATGGCAAAGCTGCTGGCCTTTTAGGTATCTCAAATGAGCTTTGGAAACATTGCAATATTTTGGTCCTTAATATGCTCTTGGTGCTTTTGAACTCTTGTTTATCTGAGGAATCTGTTCCTGGCTCCTGGAGGAAAGCTTGGGTTTCAATAATTCCCAAACCATATGAATGGGAGGGTGTTTTTACAAATACTCATCCTATTGCACTGATTGAGACGGCTCACAAGATTCTCTTCAAAATACTCTTAAACAGGATTTCTTCAGCATGCAGCATTCATAATGTCCTTTGCAGTAACAATTTTTTGGTTTTGAAAGATACAATGACACAGTCTCCCATTTTTGCAGTTGGTTTGGTTATTGAGAATGCTCTGAAAAAGACCCGAGAACTTTAGCTGGTCTTGTAGGATATAAAGAAAGCATATAATTCAGTTGGCTGGGAGCATTTGGAGAAATGTCTGGTCAGAATTAAAATGTGCAACAAGTTCATTTGGTTTTTTGGTGGCATTCACAAAGGTCACATTAATTGAGTCATGACAAATTTTGGTTTGACAGATGGTTATCAGGTCCATAATAGTTTAGATCAAAGAGAGGTCTTTTCCCTTTTTCTGTGGCGCATTTTTTATGGTCCCTTTTTGTGCGAAGTTAAGTGTCAAAAGAGTATGTATGAATACAAGCTGATTTTTTATTTCATTTCCAAGAGTGGTTGTGTCGAGTCGCAGGCTGGGCTTTCTTCCTGTTTTGCTGCTGGCATCTTTGTTGATGATACAATTTGGGTTGGCAGTAGTCAGAGTGCTACTCAACACATTTTGGATGTTGTTAGCGAGTTTTTCCAGATTAATGACATTTTAATAAACAATGACAAGACTGTAGTTATTCCCATCAATTGTAGGGTTGAAAATCCCGCTCTTTTCATTAGTGGTTCACCTATTTTTGTTGCCAAAAAAGATGAATCCCATTGGTATCTAGGCATATTTCTGTCAACTGTGAGTCTTTCCAAACCTAGTTTAACTAAAGCACATTCAGACATTCATCTCTTTACAAATTTGGTTCTAAAAAAAGCTATCTCAGATAAGCAGTTTTTATATTTGGTTTCAGTAGTTCTCCAGCCTATTATTAGCTACAGAACACAATTTAGCTTTGTTCCTATTGGCATTTGTAACAAGTGAAATGCTATGATTTATAAGAGCCTGAAGCTCAAATCTGGACTTCCACTCGACTTTCTTAGTGATTCAATTTATCACCCCTCTTTTTATGATTTGAAATCTTTTCTGCAGATTCAGTCTGAAGGCAAGGTTGCTTCTTTTATTAATTTTGCCAACTCTGGTGGAATTGTGGGACGTTTGTTCTCTTATAGGTCTCATGATCTGCAGGTTTTATGTTGGCATCCTATTCATCTGTTGAGTTCTCCTGTTTGTATTTGTGTTAGCGCCTCTAATAATTTTCTGGCAGGTGTGGTTTACATGCTTTATAATTGCAAATTGTCTCTGAGTGGATTTTTTGCCAATTTCTTTTGTGTCAATAGTGGAACGCCCATGTCAACTGTTTTGGGTAAATTAGTTTTCTCCAGATGTCTTCCCTCACTTCAGTAGTATGGTGTGGTCTTTGTAGACCAACTTCGTGATCATCATGATACAGTCTTTGATTGGTCCACATTTAAGCAATGGAAGAAACTGGACTCCCGTGGCCCTATTCCTGAGTGGTTCAGGCTTTTTGCTGTGTTTCTTACTGGTGAAGATTTCTCTCCTGCTCGCACCCCAGTTCTTGCTAATGTTGGTCTTTTAGACATTCTGGGTTCTTCTGGCTTTGTGTCTATCTGTGATTGTCTTTTGCAGGTTAATGCAAGGGTGTTGTCTGTCTATACTGATGGGTCATTGTGAAATTTGAGTACAGTTGGCTGTAAAACAAGTGCTGCAGCTTTTTTTGAGGACATTGGTATGGGTTTGGGTGTTGGTGTGTCTGGCTTAATGTCATCTACCATGGCTGAGTTATAGGCAATTGTGTTGGCTCTCGAGTGTGTTTCTGTTTTTAGTAATGTCCATTTGTTTTCGGATAGTCAGTCTGCTTTGGATGCTTGCAAATCGGAATTGGATATGATGGCTCCTGATTTCCGGAATTGATGTTGGATTAAGCATTAGCACATTGCCAACGTTATTTCCAGTAAGGTCCTAAATGTTACTTGGCACAAAGTCAAAGGTCATTTTGGGGTTTTGGGAAACGAGCATGCTGATGTGATTGCCGGTGCTGATTCTGTTTCTGACTGGTTTTTTCCTCATCACCTGGATGAACACTTTTTGATGGCTGATGACAACATTGTTTCTGGCAATTCAAGGCACTTTGTCCATGACACTTTTTATGTCATGTGTCATGCACGTTGGAAAATGGGGTCTGGTTCTAAATTTTTGCCTAACAACTTGTGGGCTGATGTTGATTGGTCTCACTCTTCTTTGGTGTGGCATCCTGATTTGCATATGGTCACCAGTTTCACTAGCAGGATTTCGGCTAATGCGCGCTCTTATTTTATGAAGGCTTTGCATCATCAGTTGCCTGTGGCTGTGCAAAAACGGCTTTATAATAGACTTTATCTCAGTGTGTTGTGTTTATATTGTGATGACGTAGAGGTGTCAGATCATGTTTTTTCTTGTAAAATCAATGATTCTGCTCAGCGTCGGTTGTTGGATTCTCACATGAACACTTGGAAGACACTTTCTGGTTCTTCTGTCTTTTTTTCATGTTTGTTGCAGTTGTTGTCATCTTGTGTTTCAGGTTCTTCAGTGTTCATGGCTCTTCATAAGGGTTTTGTTTTTGATAATTGGTTTTGTGAAGCTGTCTCCATTTTCCATAGTCCCAAGACGGCATGTTTGAAGGTTCTTAATTTCACACATTTTTTTGGCCTCGCTTTTAGGGATAAGATATTGTTGGTTTGTGCCAAACATTGTGCCTATATGGAAAAGCACAGACTGATTTTTTTAGATGGCTTGTTTCCTACTTCGGTCTCTGGTTTGGCTTTGTGTCTTTTTGCTGGTGTGGTTGATTTGCTTGGTATCGATGAAGCTTTTAGTGTGCATTTTGGTTTTCGCAGGTCTTGCATGTTTTTTTCCAGCATTGGTAATTCGGTTTCTGTCTATATAGCTGCATAGTGTTGTTCTGACTGGCCTGAGTGACTGGTCACATGTAGAAAGTGCATAATTCATGCCTAGTTTAGATCATTTCTTTGATGTATAGTACTAGGTTGTGTGTGGACCTCTTTCATTAAAATAAAAAAAAATAAAAAAAAAATAATTTAATAATATAATTAGTCTTATAAAAAATTAAATTACTTATAATTATTAATTTTTATTTATTAGATTTTGTATTAATAATTTTTTATAATTCTAAAAAGTTTTATTTATAAACTTTCAATAATTAAATTATTAGTTTAATTAAATGAATAATCAAGTCGTTAAATAAATATATATATATATATATATATAATTAAGTAAATAATTAATTTTAAAAATAAAATAGTTGAAATATATAAAATTAGTAATTATTACATAATTAATATAATTAATTTCTATCTTAAAAAAATTGAAAAATTAAATTATAATATTATTATTGCTACAAACTCTTTAAAATACTAAAAATTAATATTTCTTTTGGTATTTTTTAAAACATTTCTATTCTTTTAAAACTTGTTTTATTTTTTAAAAAATATGATTTTGGTATTTTCACTAGTTTTAACTGTTTATATTATTAAAATACTTGAACAATAACAATAATAAAATAGTTGCCAAATTAAACTTGAATTTGTTTTTAGTTATATTGTTTAACATAAGTATTTTTAACCAATTATTACTAATTTTAAAAGCAAAGCAAATTATATTTTAACATATAATTTTAAAATTTATAATAAAACTTATTGACTTTTTAATAATTCTAATTATTTTTTATTTATTGTTAAAAATAAACTTAATACAAATTTAAATCTTTAATTATTATTTTTAAAAATTCAAATTATAAATTTTTTTAAATTAATTATTAATATGTGTTTAAAAAATTTTAATTTAAAAAAAATATATCTTATATTTATTAAATAATAATAAAATAAATAATAAAGTATTTAGTAAACTAATAATTTTTTTTTATTAACCGATTTTACGAGTGCAGCCCAACCATAATTTTTTGAAATCATTAAAAATTAAAAATTAAATTGATTAAAAAAGTTAATAAAATATAAATAAGTTTGTTTAAAACAATAGTAATTTTAATAGTTTATTAATAAAATAAATATACAAAAATTTATTCTTAAAATCTGATTTAAAGTAGTTTTAATTGGCTTAAATAATTAATTATATATTGTTTTTAATGTAAATAATATTTAATATGTTATAAGCATAAAAATCATAAAACTGTAAATTGTTTTGATAATTTTCAGTTATTTAATAAATTTAGTTAATAAAAAAACCCAAATATAAAAAAAAAATTAAATAGATTTAGTTTTAATTTTTTAAACAAATTAATAATTTACTTATTAAATATATAGCTTTAATAATTTAATATGTTTTTATTTTTATTATATTTATAATACAAATTGATTTTTTTTAAGTTATTTAAGTTATATAATTGTTTTATAATTAAAAAAATCCTTTTATTTAAGTTAATTTATGATTTTTTTAAAGAGTATTTTAATAAATTAAGAAGAAATTTAATTAGTATTAAATTAAAAAATATATTGTTTAATAAAAATATTTAAAAATTTAACAGTTTATTAAAATTCATTTCAGTTTTGCTGTTTTATTAATTGTATTAACATATAAAACTAAATGTTTTAAATAAATATACAAATTAATGCATTTTAGGTTTTTAAACAGATTTTTATTATTATTTTTGCTTTAATTTATGTTAATCTTATTAAATTTATATTGTAAAAACTAATATTCTAAATAGTTTAAACTAATTGCAAGTTTTAAAGAAAAATTATGACAATTTATTTACAAATTATTTAGAATTAATAAAATCTTTTAACTTATTATTAAACATTATAATAATAAAAATTTATTAAAAATTTATAATATTTGTTTTTAATTTAAGATATATATTATTAACTTTTAGATTAATATAATTTTTGCTAATTTTAATCTGTTTATAAAGATCAATTTTAATGAATTTATAATAGATTTATGCATAATTAGAAAAAAATTTATTTTGTTATAATAAATTAACTAACAAATATAATTCACTTTATTTTTGTTTAAAAGCTATATTTTTTAAAAAATGGCTTAATTAGTTTTTTATTATATAATTAATTTGCATAATTTCTTAAATAAAATTATTTCTAATTATAAATTTTAATTTTCTTTGAAATTTCAAAAACATTTTTTTAAACTTTTTAATATTAAATAAATTATCAACAAAATAATTTCAATTAATTATTATTATTAATAGAATTTATATACAACAACATTTTTTAAATTTTGATTAAAACAAAATTATTTATTGTTTAAATAAAATTTTTGGTTTAGTTTTTATAATATTAAAAATTGATGAATTTTTATGCTAAAAATATATTATTAAGATTAAAAAAAGTCAAAAAAACTTGATTGTAAAGTTTAAAAATAGTATTAAGCAGTATAAGTAAAAAACAAACTAATAATATTAAAAAACTCTAATTTTTAAAACAAATAATAATGTATGATTTTTAAAAAACATTAAAATAATGTAATCTTGTAACAAATTATATTACAAAAGATTTGGTTTATTATAAATAATTTAACAAATTAATCTAATAATTTATAAATTAAAGATTTTTGCATATTATAAAATTTACAAATTTTTATGTTTTATTACTAAAATTTTATGTTAAATCAATTTTTTTTTGGTCAAATAAAAAAAAATTTTTTATCTGTCTAAGTTAAAAATAATATTAAGCTCAAAGTAAATAAAATTTTAAATTCATAAAAAGTTAAAAAGCAGTTAAAATATTTTTAAAAAGAAATATATAAATCTTTTTCTCGTCAATCCTCTGACTACAACAAGAGTAAAGAATAAATTTTGGAGGAATCACTTTTCTTTTTCTCTTTTCCCTAGTTTTTTTTAGTTATTTCTCTTTCTACCTACCCTTTTGTTATGATGGAACTAGTGGGCTCTTCTGCTGGTGGTTCGAGTTCTGGTTCAGCGGATTTGAAGACTCATTCTGGTATTAAATCTAAGTGTTTGGCAGGCTTCTACTTGCATGATGCATCCTATAAGAAGCCAAAAAAACCTGTTGGTGTTAGTGTAGTGGACTCATCTGCTGGTTTATTGTGCTCAGAGGGGTTGGTTGGCTCTGGTGTCAAGCCTATAATGTCTTGGACAAGCAATGCTGGTAGTGTTGCAAGTAGCATTGGCGATCTCTCAGACTTAGATGAGTTGAAGAACATGGTTGTGGAGGAGACAAGTTATGTTGATTCTGGTGCTTTAAATGATGAGAATATAGACAAAACCACTCACAGAAAATTTCAAACCTGGACTTACATGTTTAATAAACTGCTTGCCCAACTTTTTTTTGACAATATTGGTGATGATGACGACATCTTGGAGCTCCCTCCTTAAACGTTAAGTGGGTCTAATCAGTTGCCTCCAATTGCATCACATGTTCTGGAAAAATGACATTTTGATTTGGCAAAATCTTTTGCGATCAACATTGAGATCTTGGCGGTTCCTGAGAAGTCACTTCTAGATAAATTAATGTTGGTGAAAAATTTTTTTTACAAGATAGATGGTTTTGGGGATGCTTTAGCTCCCTCAAAATTTTCTGGTGTAATAAGATCTATGTTCACCTCTGAATCAAGTTTAGTGAAGACGAAGGAAATGGTGATTAGTGTAAAAATCATGGTAAACAATGATCTCAAAAAGTTAAACAGCTGCTCAAATCAGGAAATAATTGTCAAAGAGATTCCAGTTGATCTTCCCAAATCAGTGATTGAGACAGTATTCTCCAAATTTGGCAAAATTATATTAATTAAGATACAATTAATTGGGCTTTGGCAAAAGACTTTGGTGGAATTTGAGTATACTGAAACTGCATGTTTGGTCGTGTCTAAATAGTCAATTCTCGTGAGTAAGGATTTTGTGCATGTTGCTATGGCCATCAGTGACAAGGAGCTATGGATTTCGAGAGACCGTTATCATGCTTTGTTGTACACCCTTCCAGTCAGTACTACTGCACATGATCTTTCTGAGTTGGTAAAGGCTTATGGTGGGAAAACATGCTTTATTGGCCAAAATTTTAGTTTATATGTTCGTGATAGGTGTGTGGTCATTTGTTTTGAAAGTAAGGCATTCAAGTCAGCTGCTATTAGTTCTGTTTCTGTTTTCAAGAGTGTAAGTTTGTGGTGGACTGGTTTTTCTTTGGCTAGTTGTACTCAGTGCAAACAATTTGGTCATAGTACAATCAACTGTTCTTTGGGTAGAAATTCTGGTATCTATGGGAAACAAGTATTCTCTGATCAGAATCGGGTTCGTCTGACTGGCATTTATAAGAAGAAGCTGGCTTCTATCTCCTGTCCCATATCTTTCACTGGTAAAACTTGGGCTCAAGTTGCTGGAGGTTCCAATTCTCACATGGCTTCATCATCTCCTTCTAGTAACGGTTCGCTGTTGGCCGTGATACTTCTCTCTCAATTTTCTTTGGATGTGAATAATAAGTTTGCCACTCTTGAGCACAGTCTCGCCAGCCTTGCTGAGCAGATTGATAAGCTGGCCAAGAGATTGGATGCACTCGAGCTGACAGTTTCCCAGCATGGCCCTGGATGTCAGCCATTGGTGACCTCTTCATTACAGAATCAAGGGGCAGATACAGTGATGGGTAAGGGTTTGGGTGCAGCCACTAGTGGTGGGACTGTTGCAGAGATGGTTGTTTACAATTCATTGGCAGTTTCTAAATTGAAAGATACTTTGGATATTCTTTCAAAAACTGTTATGGGCCTTTCAGCCAGGTTAGAAAATACTGGTTTGGGTTTTGGAGCACTTTTTCCTCAATGACTGACATCATTTGGAAGATGACTACATGTAATGTTCGAAGTATAAACAATTTTACAAAACAAGAAGACATTGTGTATTGGCACAAAGATTCATGCAATTTGGTTTCCATTCTCATAGAGACAAAGTTGAAGAATAAAGCTCGTCCTTGGTTGGCTAGCAAGTTTGATGGCATTTGTGTTTTCTTTTCTGATTTGGCCTCTGGCTACACTGGAGCTGGTGTCATAATGGTTTTGGACAATTTTTTAGCTAAGCATGTTAGTAAGATTTCTGAGGTTTCTGGCTGTCTTTTCTGCATTAAGTTACTGTTTAAGAACAAACTTTCGGTTTCTATCTTGGAGCTTTATGCTGGTGCTTCTTTGACTGCTCAGTTTTCCCAAGCTGCCGAGATCAATTTCTTGATTGTGAGGGCTGTTAATGAATCTTCTTTTGTTATTCTTAGTGGTGACTTCAATGAGGATGATTCTTGAAATTGTGCCAGTTTCAAAAAATGCTTTGATTTGGGTTTGGTTAATTCTCTGGGGGGGAAGCTCTTCTGTGAAGTTACCTACTTGGTGCAACTCTCGTAGTGTCACTAAGACAATTAATTACATGTTTATTTTGTCTAATTTGATTGGTGTGGTAGTAGATCATAATGTGGCTGCTGTCAATGACTATTTTGATACTGATCATAAGGCTGTTTCTGTATCCATAAGTCTTGGTGGTTTGCTGGATATACAACTGAACTTTTTGTGTAAACAGGCAAATAGGGATCATTGGAAATATAATTTTAAGAGTGCTAATAGTGCTAAGTAAATCAAATTCAAAGAAAATATGGCTGCAAATGCTGCCATGTTTTGTGATGAGTTTGGTGCTGCTGGAAGGAGTTCAGATTTGGACTCAATATGGAATGCTCTCCGCCAAGTAGTGTGCTTGTCAGCAGAAAGTGTTTTTAAGAAGAAATGGTTTAAGAGCTATGACAGTATCTTTAATAGGGCATCCTCCAGGTTTCACAAATTAGAACTTTTGGTGTTAAGGATTGTTAAGGCCTCACGTCTGGCTTCTCTTGATAAGTTTGTTTCCCTACTTGGCTTATGAAGTGGCCTTGATTCTATCAATGCCTCTGTTGTTAGGTCTTTTTTTCTTTCGGGTTTCTATTTTGATGCCATTCGGTCAGTTTTGGCCAAAATCAGAAAGTCTTATCCTTCGTCTAAGTTGTCAGAATTGGACTGTGCTAGGAAGTCTCAGATCAGGTCGGTGATTGACAGAAGAATGGAGAGCTTTGAATTGAACAAGGGTCATACTATTAGAAGTGTTTTGAAACACCTTTTCCGCAAAGTGGTTTTAGACCATTTAGTAGTGGGTGATGAGCTGATTTTGGAGCCTGATCTTGTGAAGTCTAAGGTGGACATGATTATGGAGAATTGAACTCGATTACATCAGGTGGTCACTGATGTCTCTGGTGATTGGAATTATCAATATTAACCTTTGAATTATGTTTTTGATGAAGCTTTTTCTGATGTAATGAGTTCAATTAGTTTTGATGAGTTGTTTGGAGTGGTTTCTGGTCTGCCTAATGGCAAAGCTGCTGGCCTTTTTGGAATTTCAAATGAGCTCTGGAAGCATTGTGATAGATCTGTTTTGGATATGCTTTTGGTGCTTTTAAATTTTTGTTTGTTGTGTGAATTAATGCTTTGCTCCTAGAAAGAGACATAGGTCTCAATAATCCCTAAACCATATGAATGGAAAGGTGTACTAACAAATACATGTCCTATTGCTTTGATTGAGATGGCTCATAAAATTCTTTCCAAGATTTTCTCTGATTGGATTTTGTTGGCATGCAGCACGTTTGACGTTTTTCATGGTGACAACTTTTCAGTTTTAAAGGGTACATCTACACAGTCTCCTATTTTTGCAGTTGGTTCTATTGTTAAAAATGCCCTGGAAAAGAACCGTGAGCTCTGGCTTGTTTTACAGGACATGAAGAAGGCATATGACTTAGTTGGCTGGGAGCATCTCAGTAAATATTTGGTTAGAATTAAAATGTGTGGCAAGTTTATTTGGTTTTTTGGTAGTATTTATCAAGGTCGCACCAATCGAATTATGATAGATTTTGGGCTGATGAGTGATTATCATGTGCACAATAGTTTAGACCAAGGGGAAGTCTTTTCTCCTTTCTTGTGCGAAGTCAAGCAACAGAAGAGTGTGTATAGATACAGACTGAATTCCTATTTTATTTCTAAGAGTGGTCATACTGAGTCTCAAGTTAGATTTTTTATGTTTTTTGTTACTGGTGTCTTTGTCGATGATACAATTTGAATTGGTAGCAGTCTGAAAGCTATTCAACATATTCTCAATGTTGCTAATGAATTTTTTCAAATCAATAACATTTTAATTAACAATGACAAGACAGTGGCCATCTTTATTAATAGCAGGGTCAGCAATCCTTTTCTTTTTATCAGTGGTTCACCTATTTCTATTGCCAAAAAGGGAGAGTTTCATCAATACTTGGGTATTTTTCTCTCAATTAAGGGCCTATTAAAACCTAGTTTGGTTAAAGCCTATTCAGATATTCATTTTTTTACCAATCTGGTTCTAAGGAAGGCTATCATGGATAAACAGATCTTGTATTTAGTTTCAGTGGTTCTCTATTCTATAGTTAGTTATAGAACCCAGTTTAGCTTTGTTTCTGTTGGTGCGTGCAACAAATGGAATGCCATAATTTGCAAGGCTTTAAAACTCAAATTTGGTTTACCACTCAATTTTCCTGGTGATATAATTCACCACCCTTCCTTTTATGGTCTAAAGTCCTTTTTGCAGGTTTAATCTGAGAACAAGGTCACCTCTCTTATCAGTTTTGTGAACTCCAGTGGTATTTTGGGCTGCTTATTTTCTTACAGATCTCATGACTTACAAGTTTTGTGTTGGCATCCTGTTTACCTATTGAGTTGTCCAGTTCGTATTTATGTCAGTGCTTTTAATAACTTTCTGGCTGGCCTGATTTGCATACTTTTTGATTGCAATTTGTCTTTGGATGGCTTTTCGGCCAATGCATTTCATTTTAATAGTGAGGTGCCAATGTTGGCTGTTCTTGGTAAGTCAAGATTTTTTAAGTTTCTTCTATCTCTCCGGCATTATGGTATAGCTTTTGTTGATTAGCTTTGTGATTGTTATGGTTCTGTTTTTAGTTGGTATGCATTTAAGCAGTGGAAGAGGTTGGACTTCCATGGCCCTATCCCTGATTGATTTAGGCTTTCCACTGCATTTCTCAATGACATGACTTCTTCTTCTGCTCTTTTTTCAGTTTCAGATGATGTTGGTCTTTCGAATATTCTTGGTTCTGGTGAATTTTTGTCTGTCTGTGATTATCTCTCATATGTTGAAACTGGTTGTTTATTTGTTTACATGGATGGATCTTTGAGGAATTTGGATATGGTTGGCTGTAAAGCTGGCACCACTGCCTTTTTTGAAGACATTGGTTTGAGTTTAGGTGTTGGCATTTTGGGTGTGATATTGTCCACTCTGGCTGAGCTACAAGCCATTGTTTTGGCCCTGGAATGTGTCTCCCCTTCTAGTTCAGTTCACCTGTTTTCAGATAATCAATCTGCCTTGGATGCGTGCAAGTTGGAATTGGGTCTTTTGTGTCCTGATTTTCACAGTCAGTGCTGGGTTAAGCGTCAGCATATTGTTAACATAATTCATGGGAAGAATTTAAGGGTTAGCTGGCATAAAATCAAAGATCATTCTGGTGTAGAAGGGAATAAGCAGGCTGATGTGATTGCTGGTTCTGATTTTCTTTCTAGTTGGTTTCTTCCTCCTTGCTTGGATGAGCACTTTTTGGTGGCTGATGGTGTTGTGATTTCTGGTAACTCTAGATATTTTGTCTGAGATGTTTTCCACTCCATTAGTCGTGCACATTAGAAAATAGGTTCAGGAGTTAAGTTTTTAGCAAGTAATTTGGTTTTTGAGATTGATTGGTCGCGTTCTTCGTTGGTGTGGCATCTGGATTTGCATATGGCCGCTGGTTTTACCAGCAAAGTCTCAGCTAATGTGCGCACTTATTTCATGAAGGCTTTGCATCATTGGCTGCCTGTGGCTGTTCATAAACACCTTTATAATAGGTTTTATCCTCGTGTTTTATGCTTGTATTGTGGTAAAATAAAGGTGTCGGATCATGTATTTTCTTATGGAGTCAATGATTCTGCTCGGAATTGGTTATTAAAATCCCACGTGGAGTCTTGGAAGGCATTTCTGGATTGTCTCATTCTTCATCAAGTGTGTTGTATTTGTTGTCATCTTGTGTCTCTGGTTTTTCAGTGTTAATGACTCTTCATAAAGATTTTGTTTTTAATAATTGGTTTCGCAAGGCTGTACTTGTCTTTTATAACCCAAAGATGGCTGGTTCAAAGGTTGTCAAGTTTACGCATTCTCTTGGTCTTGCTTTTAGGGATGATATTTGGTTGGTTCATGTGAAACATCATGTGTACATGGAGAAGAACAGGTTGATTCCTCTAGATAATTCGATTCCTATTTCATTGCCTGATTTGTCTTCAAAGTTTTTTGCTGGTGTGGTCAATTTATTGAGAATGATTGAGACTTTTAGTATTAGCTTTGGTTATCACAAGTATTGCTTATTTCTTTCTGGTATTAGTAACTCAGTTTTTGTTCATATAGCTGTGTAGTGTTGTTCTGACTGGCCTGAGTGACTGGTCACATGTAGAAAATGCATGATTTGCACCTACTTTAGATCATTTCTTTAATATATAACAGTAAGTAGTGTTTGGATCTCACTCGTTAACTAATTAAAAAAAAAAAGAATATTTTATTTTAAAAACAACTTAAAAAAATATTGATTATATTTTGAATAGATCAAAATTGATACATAAATTTTATGTTTAATATTCTAATAAATCTACTTTAAATAAAAGTTATTTCTTAAATAAAAAATTTTATAATATAAAAAAGTGATAAAATTGTAAAATATTTTAATTATCTTACAAATTTAGCTAATAAAAAGACTCAAGTTTAAAAATTAAGCAGGACCAGTTTTAATTTTTAAGCAAATTAATACTACTTTTGGGCTATTAATTAATAAATTTGCTTTTTTTGTTTTTTTTGTTTATTTATTTTTAATTATTTCTGCTTATTTAATATATAATCTTAAAATAATAATTGTGTAATACAAAAATAGACTGCATTAGTATTAACATAAAAAATTAATTAATTAATTAATAAAAAATAGTAACTAAAAAAATAGTAAACGAAAAAACATTAATTACACAAATTAAAACAGTTTTGTTAACCCATTTTTAAAGAAACTTAAAATTAATAACAGTTTTTATATTAATAATAAATTGTTTTTAAATTCAAATAATTATTTATTTAATATTGTTATTTTAAGTTGTTTATAAATTAAACATTGTTTTGTTTTATATATTTTGTAAAAAAAAGTTTATTTATTATTTTATCACTTAAATAAAACTTTTTTATATGTAAATAAATATAATATTATATATAAAAAACATAATAACTCTATTAATAAAAATAGTATATATTATTTTTATTAATAAGATTATACATAAATTGTATGTAATTATTAACTTATTTTTATTAGTTAATCTAATAAATTTATATTACAATATAAATTGTGCATATAAATAAATATATATACAATATATATTTTATTTAATTAAATATTATTATAAATTAAACCACTATTTAATTAACATATTAATAAATTGAACTAATATAAAACTATATAAAATAATTATCATTATTTGTTATATAATTATTTATTTTTAATAACACAAAATTATTGTTTTTAGAGTTCAGTATTAAAATTATCTTTTATAAAGTAATTATAAAGTTCAATCACCAAAAATATATATTTTTTTAAGTTTAAAAATTTTAATTTTTGTGTAAAACAGATTATATACATATGCCATAATTTTTAGCTTCAAAAAAACAATATTTGGATTTTAGATATATTTTAATAATAATTTAATAAAATACTATTTTATTTTTATTTCTCTTAATTAAATTATTATTGAAAACTTAAGAATTTTTTCTAATCAGTTTACAGTTAGCTATAATTTTAAAAATTTAATAATTTTGATGAGACTTACTTACATATTTTATTTTTATAAAGCTTAATGTAAAAAAATTTATTTCATATTTTCAAATAAAAAAATACAAATTAAATAATTGCAAAATAGGTTTAAAGAAAAACACATCAATGTTTAGATTTATTAATTAGCTTATAAAAAAAACCATTTACAACAAAAAATTAGATACAAACAATACAACATCTTAAAATTATAACAGAAATATTTAATAGAAAACAACTATTATAATTGTTACTTAAAAAACTATTTCCTATCAAAAAAGTAAATTTCGAAACCAATTCTCAGCTAATATTTAAAAAACGTTTGAAAATATTAATATATTATTTGGTGTAAAAGTTTAATGCAAATATTAAACATTAATTTTTTAATTGTGCAAATATTAATAAAATTTTAAATTTAAGCACTACTATTGTTTATGTTTCAAGTTTTTGTTTACTATTTTATAATAACCAAATACTTTTATTTTAAGCTATTATTAAAACAATAATTAAAACAATTCAGTTTTAGTTTATTAAATTAAAAACACACATATTTAAAATATTTGTGCCAAGTAAACATTATGTATTTAATCATAAGAAAATTCAAATTTAAAGTTAAATTGTTTGAACTTTTATTAATAAAATTGCCAATATTATAAATAAACAATATGTTAAAATTATATATTAGCTTTTTTTATAATTTTATTAATTTAAAATTTATTATTAAAAACAATATTAACTTTTTTTGCATAAAGTTTGTATTTCAAAATTTTTAAATATAATTATTAAATTAAGCTTATTAAAACATTTTTTTATTATTTTTAAGAATATAAAATTTTTTATAATATTTGTTTTTGTTATTGTAGCTTTATGTAATATTTTTTTAAAGATTATTTTTAACAAAATTAGAAATGTTTTAAGTATTTTTAATAAGATTTTAAATATTAAATTAAAGTTTATTGATTTGTAAAAATATATTATTGTGTATTTAAAATTATTAAAATTGTTTTTGCTTATTAGTTAATTTAAATAATAAAAAATAGTATTAAAATTATTTATATTAATTAAAAAAAAGTATTGTTTTTTAAAATAAATTTAAGATTAAATTAATTAATTTTTTTTAATTTTATAACTTTTAATCAGTAATTTAGTTTTCTAAATTGGTAATTAATTTTGTTTTATTTTTTAGTTTTTTAATAATAATTTTTGTTAATAATTTAATAAAACAATTATAAAAATTATTACTTTATATAAAAGTTATATTTGATAAAAAACATTTAAATATTGGTATTATTATAAGTAATAAATTTAGATTATTTGGTTTTTATTTGTAAATTATATTTTTTGATTTTTTAAGTTTTTTGTTGTATTTAAAACTTAAATAAATTAGTTATTTAATTTAATGCTTTATGTTAAAGCTGCTGCTTTTTTATTGCTGTTTAATTGTCTTTTTTTTAATAATTTTATTAATAAATATATAAAACTAAATTGGTTTTTTTAATATTTAAAATTAAATAATTTATTCAATATAATTAATTTTTTAATAATAAAAATTAAAACTTTAATAATTTTGAACACTTTTTTTATAATTAACAAAGTAAATCTTAATATAATATTAAAACTTTAATTTATATTTTTAAAAAATCAAATCAAATATATTTTTAATTTAGTTATTGGTTTGCTTAAGTATTTAAAAATAATATATAAAAGTTTTATTAAATATATGTTATTTTATGATCTTGATAATTTTCAAATTAATTTGATTTAAAGAATATATAAATAATATTTATTTCAAGTAATTAATTATATGTTGTTTATAGCACAAGTTATGTTTAATACATGATAATTGAATTATAATTTCTTTCTTTTTTTTATTCCAAATTTCCAAAAAAGAGTCAATAAAATTTTTTGAAAGAAGTTTTTTATTATTCAGTATGATAAATTTAAACTGTTTTTGCTTAATTATGAGATTACTGTTGGCTTTAGTATTGCTGTTATGAAAAAGACTCTTAAGGATTTTGGCTCTGGTATTAGTATCAAATCTGTTATATTTAAGAAAAAAAAAAAAAAAAGTGCTTTGAAAGATAGTATTAATAACAAAGTGGTTTTTCTTAAAAGATTAGACTGTTATTCATGGAGTTCTAAGACTGGTAACACCACTGAATCTAATAATATTAACATAGAAGAAGAGTGGTCTGGTTGAAGAAACTAGCTTTAACTATGATAAAGATAATACTCTTGCTAAAGAAGATTCTGATTAAACATTTAAAAATTTATAGATACAAACCAAAAAAATGTTAGGAAAGCCTTTGGAAAAGATTAATTTCTTGAATAATAATAATGATGATACCCTATTGAATGCTTCTCTAACATTTTTCTCTTCTTTGAAAAATTTGGTCAATATTTTTGTTAGAAAATTATTTGTTTTGGATATCAGTTTGGATAAGATGATTGGAAAATTCTCTCAAGAAAAGCTTGTAGTAATTAGAAAAATGTTTTTGAAAATCAATGGTTTTGGGAGAATTTTTACTTTTTTAAAATTTACTGGGATCATTAAAGCTATATTTATTTTTGAATTTAGCTTGATTCAAGCTTTTAATGTTACAAAAGTGACAATAATCTTGGTAAATACCAATCTTAAAAAATATACTGGGCATTTAGATTGGACTGTGATGTTAAAAAAGATCCCAATTGGTACTTTGGCTGAGGCTGTGCATACTGTATTATCAAGTTTGGTATAATTAAGTCGATCAAAATACAATTGGTTGGTCTTTGGCAGAAGACTGTAATAGAATTTAAACAAGTTAATCATGCTGATTTAGTTGTTTTTAGATGGTCTATTTTGATTGGAAAAAATGCTATGTGAATAGTTAAGACAAATTTAGACAAAAAATCATAAGATACAAAAGATTAGCATAAGATACTGCTTTATATACTGTCAATAGATACCAATGCTTATAATATTTGGGACTTTATTAGTTCTATGGATGAGAAAACATGTGTTATTAATTATTATCTAGTTATGTATGCTTAGACCAAATACACTGTTGTTTGTTTTAACTCAGTTAAGTTGCTGGATGCTATTATAAAAACCACACCTGTTTTAAGAAGTGTCAATTTGCACTGGTCTCATTTAGGCTCTGCTAAGTATATTAAGTATGAAAAATTAGATCATACTTTATTGGACTGTTTTATAGATAAAAAAATTTTTTCTGATGGCCTATTTTATAGAGTGTTGTTGGAAGAAAATAAAAGCAGACTGGCATCTATTTATGCTAAATATTTAACACTAATTGCCCATTCTGTTTTTTTTGGTGGTATTTTTTAGGCTAAGATTGTTGGTAAGTTCTCTGTCTTTCCTTTTTCTACACGAAATGATTTAGTTAATACTAATTTTTTTTCAAAGATAAAGTCTACTTTACTAGTGTCTGTGAATTTAAATAGTAGATTTACTACTCTAAAGCACAGTTTTAACAGTCTTATGAAGCAAGTTATTAAGCTGGCTAAAAAATTGGATGCACTTGAGTTAATGGTTTTCCAGCCTAGTTCTAGATATTAGCCATTGATAACCCTTTTATTACAGAATCAAGAAGTAAATATAGTAATAAATAAGAGTTTGGGTGTGATTATAAGTGTTGAAATTATTGCAGAAATAGTAAGTTTCAACTTTTTAGTGATTTCTAAGTTAGAAAAAACTTTAAACAGTTTATTAAACATGATTATAAAATTTTTGGCCAAAGTTGACAATACTGGTTTGGGTTTGAACACTCATTTATTTCAATAACAAATTTTATTTGAAAAGTAGTTAGATGTAATATAAAGAGCATAAATAACTCTGCTAAGCAAATGAATATTATTTAATAGCACAAAGATATAAACAATTTAATTTTAATTTTTATGAAAATAAAACTAAAAGAAAAGATTTGCCTATGGATAGTTAACAAATTTGATGGTATTTATGTATTTACTTCTGGTTTGGATTCTGGCTATTTGAGTTTTGGTGTTGTGATTATTATAAATATTTTTTTGGCAAAACATATATGTAAAATTTTTAAGGTATCTGGTTAGCTTTTTTTTGTTAGACTTTTTTTCAAAAATAAACTTTTTGTTTTGATTTTGGAGCTTTATGCTAGTGCTTCCCTAGCAACTCATTTTTTTTAAGCTAGTAAAATTAATTTTTTAATTGCAAAGGCTGTAAATAAATTCTCCTTCATTATATTAAGTGACAATTTTAATAAAGATAATTCTTATAAGTGTGCTAGTTTCAAAAAATATCTTAATTTAGGACTGGTTAATTTATTGATTAGGAGCCCATTTGTGAAAATATTAACATAGAACAATTTTTGGGAAGTCATAAGAACAATTGATTATGTGTTTATTTTTTTGAACTTGGTTAATGCAGTAGTGAATTATAATATAGCAGAAGTTGAAGACTATTTCAATACTAATTACTAGGCTGTTTTTATTTTCATTAGCTTGGATGGTTTGTTAAATAAATGGCTAAACTTGCTGTGTAAACAAACAAATAAAAATTATTGGAAATTTAACATTAAAAGTGCTAATAAAGCAGTTTGGTACAAGTTTAAGAAGGCTTTTGCTGCTAATAGAGCTATGTTTTTTGATAAATTTGTTGCTTTCAAGAGGTTTTTCAATTTGAATGCTTTATAAGATATTGTCTAGAAAGTAGTAATTTTTTTAGCTAATGAAGTGTTTAAGAGGAAATGGTTTAAGAACTTCAATAATATATACACCAAAAAATCTTCTAAGTTTTACAGATTAAAAATTTTAGTGTCGAAAATTGTCAAGTTTTTTCATGTAAGTTTTGATAGTAAATTTTGTTTCTTTGATAGATCATTGAATCTCCTTAAATAATAATAAGACTTCAATTATTTGGATTTTATTAAATGCTGGTGCTAGTCTTAATTATGTGCATTTTTTTTTCAGTATAAGAAAGTTGTATTGTGCTAGCAAACATGCTAAATCTATAAGGACTAAGGAATTAAATATCCAACTTGCTATAAATAAAAAAATGGAGAATTTTAAGATAAACAAGAGTCATACTATTAGAAATATTTTCAAGTGATCTTTTTGCAAAGTGGTATTGGACTATTTAGTTATCAATAATAATTTGATTCTGAAATCTAATTTGGTTAAAACCAAAGTAGATGTAATTATAAAGGAATAGACTAGGAAATATAGAGTGGTTACTAATATTTTTGATGACTGGTCACATTAATATCAATTATTGGAATATGTTTTTGATGATGCTTTTTCAAATATTATGTGTTTAGTCAGTTTTGATAAATTGTTCTTTGTAATTTCAAATCTGCCTGATGGCAAAGCTGCTGGTCTTTCTGGTATTTCAAACAAGCTTTGGAAATATTGTGACAAATCAGTTTTGGATATGTTTTTAGTGTTTTTGAATTTTTGTCTGTCTAGTAAATTAGTATTCAGTTCTTGAAAAAAGACTTGGATCTCAATAATTCCCAAACCATATAAATAAAAAGGTGTTCTTATGAATACTTGTCCTATTGTTTTAATTAAAACAGCTCACAAGCTCCTTTTCAAAAATTTTTTGATGTTACAAATAATTATTTGAAGTTTCAAATCAAATAACAAACTTATAACTTGGTGCTTAATAGCTGATCTCATTGGCAATATCTGAAAATTTTGGTTGTTTGAAGATTTTTGTTAGAGTTCTTTGTATAATAAACAGAAATTTAAGTGTTGTTTTTTTTAGTAGTGTTTTAAGTATCAACCCTTAAGTTAGTGTGTTTTGTTGTCTGTTACTTTCCGAAATTATAATTTCATCAATTTTTTTTTCAGCATAGTAACTGGCAATCTCTTAGTAAGCTATTCTCAAATCTAAGTGTTTACTCTTATTTCTGGGTCTTTTACTAGTGCTTTATTCTGATGTCAGTAACTTAGTGCTTAATTCTTAATCAATTAATATACAACAATAAAAGAAAAAAGAAAAAAAAAAAAAATAAAGAGAATAAGCCAAGGCAATAAAAAGTTAGTATTCTGTCAATAGCCATAATTAAAAGCTATTGTTTTAGTATGATTAAGTATTGGCAGCTATCAACATGAAATGTTGATAGTTAAAATTTGATGAATATTTCTCAATCTAATAATAACAATATAGATTAGATGTAGATAAGTATTTTATTAGTAATTTGATGATTTCACTTTAGTAGATGTGAACTATCCTTGAAATAATTAGAAAATAAATAAGAAAGAAAGTTTAAAACTAAGAGATCTGTTTTTTCTGTTTCTAATACTACTGCTATATATACATATTTCTCTTTATACAAGAAATTCTTTTTTTTTGTTAGATTTCTTGTAAAATTTTTGATTTTCTGAAACATCCAGGATTTTTTAAAAAATCTTTTTTTTCTTCTTCTTATTCTAATTGGCTAATTTATAATCATGTGTTTTTTTTTTTCTATTATGTATTATTTTTTCTTTTCTAAGTATAACATCAGATAGAATTTTAGTGGCTTATAACACTTTTAACATACTTTATAGAAACAATTTTTTAGTTTTAAAAAATATATTAACACATTTTTCTATTTTTGTCATTGGTTTGGTAATTAAAGACATCTTAAAAAAGAACCATAAACTCTGGCTGGTTTTGCAAGACATGCAAAAAGCATACAATTCTGTTGGCTGAAAGCATTTTAAGAAGAGTTTAATAAAAATTAAGATGTGCAACAAATTTATTCAATTTTTCGATAGTATTTACAATAGTTGTATCAACAAAGTTATGATGAATTTTGTATTAATTAGTAGGTATTAGGTGCATGATAATTTAGATCAGAGAGAGATTTTCTCATCTTTTTTATGGTATATATTTTATGATCCTCTTTTGTGTAATGTCAAAAGACAAGAGAGTATGTATTAGTATAAGTTGAATTCTCATTTTATTTTCAAAAATGGTCATGCAGAATCTTAAGCTGGTTTGTCTTTTTTTTACTGCTGGTGCTTTTGTTGATGATACAATTTAGATTGACAGCATTTAAAGTACTACTCAATACATCTTTAATATTGCTAGTAAATTTTTTCAGGTTAATAATATCTCTATTAATAATGACAAAATAGTGGCCATTCCTATCAATTACAAAGTTAATAGTCCTTTTTTATCAATCAGTAGTTTGCCTATTTTCATTGCCAAAAAGGGTAAATATTATTACTACCTGGGTATTTTTTTATTCAGTAAAAGTCTGGTTAAGTCTAATTTAGCTAAGGTGCTGTTACAAATAATTATTTAAATAAGTAGAATAAATAACAAACTTGTAATTTGATGCTCAATTGATATACTGGTGTTGGTTTCTGAAGGTTTTGGTGATCTGAAAATTTTGGTTTAAGTTCTTTGTATAATAGACAAAGATTCAAGTGTTGTTTATTTATAGTTTTTCAGAATTGTAATTTCATTGAATTTTTTTCTTATCATGATAATTAGTAATTCTTTTGGTAAACTATTCTTAATTTTATAAGTGTTCTACCTTTTTTTTATGGCTTTTTTACCAGTTTCTTTAACATTAATAACTTTATACATTAATTTCTAATCAATTAGTAAAATAATAGACAAAACAAAAGAACAGAAAAGAAAATAAAAAAATAAGCCAAGGCAAAAAGGAGTTAGTATCTCATAAATAGCCATAATTAAAAGCTATTGGTCCAGTATAATTAAATATCAGCAATTATTAACATAAAATATTGATAGTAAAAGAATAGATTGCAATAATAATAAATATTTTTATTAATATTTGATGTTTCCATTTCAAGTTATAGAATACTATCATATAAAAAAATGGATATAAAATTAGAACTGGAGATTTTAAAACTAAGAATTCTGTTTTTTTTTGTTCCTAATACTTTTGGTATATATACATATTTAATGTTTTATAAGATCTTATATATTCTTAAGCAATGCTTATATTGTTAAACAATATGCTGTAATTTTTAACAATGCTTCACATTGTTGAATAATATGCCATAATTTTCTGACAATGCTCTATATTGCTAAGCAATATGCTATAATTTTCTGATAATGCTCCACATTACTAAGCAATGTGCCATAATTTTCTGACAATGCTCCATATTGCTGAACAATATACTTACAGCTAAATACTATTTTCTTATTGGTCTATTTTTTATCTGTTTTTTTTTACTATTTTTCTTGTACCTTTTTTTTATAAGTAATAGCACATTGAGATATCTGGTTTTTCACCAATCTTGTTCTAAAAAAGATCATTTCTAACAAACAGTTTTTTATTTGGTATTAACTGTCTTTTATTTTATTGTTGGCTATAAAACTCAATTCAGCTTCATTCCAATCAATGTGTATAATAAGTAAGATGTTTTGATTTGTAAAAACTTGAAATTAAAATCCAGTTTGCCTCTCAATTTTCCTAATAATACACTTCATCACTCTTTTTTATATGACTTAAAAACTTTTAAACAGGTTCAAACTAAAAGCAAAGTAATATTTTTGGTGAATTTTGCAAACTCAGTTAGGATTTTGAGATAATTGTTCTCTTATAAATCTTATAACTTACAAGTTTTGTGTTAACATTTTTTTTATCCTTAGAGCTTCTCAGCTTATATTAGAGTTAGGTCTTCTGATAACTTTTTGGCAAGTATAATTCATATCTTTCTTGAATACAATTTATTTTTGGATGATTATATGAACAATTCTTTTCACTTTTGGAATGGAACTCTTATATCAACTGTTTTTAATAAGTCTATGTTTTTTAAGTTTCTTTCTTTACTTTAGCAATATGATATTGCTTTTATAGACCAACTTTGCAGTTAAGATAACAATGTTTTTAATTAGAAAACTTTTAAATGATAAAAGAAATTGGATCTTTGTGGTCTTGTTTTTAATTGGTTCAAGCTCTTTGTAGACTTTTTTAGTAATGTGGGTTCTTTTTTTATATGCTTTTTTTTTGAGTAGTACTGGTTTTTTAAGTATTCTTGGGTTGAGTAATTTTGAGTTGATTTATGATCAATTATTAAATGTTGATGCTAATAGTCTGTTTGTTTATATGGATAAGTTTCTAAAGAACTTGGGAACCACTAATGTAAGAACAGGTGCTGCAGTTTTTTTTGGAAACATAAACTTGAGTTTGGATATCAAGTGTTGAGTTTGCTGTTTTTTACTTTAGTAGAATTACAAGTTATTGCATTGGCTTTTAAATGTGTTCTTCCTTTTAGCACAATTTGCTTATTTACAAACAGTCAAGTTGCTTTGAATATATGTAGTGTAAAATTAGGTTTGTTGTGTCTGAACTTTCAGAATCAGTGTTGAGTTAAATGCTAGCATATTGCAGAAATTATTCATAGTAAAAATTTGTATATTAAATGACACAAGATAAAGAGTCACTTAAAAATTCTGGGCAATAAATGAGCTAATGCTCTTGCTGATATTGTATTTGTTTCTAATTAATATTTCCTTTTTTATTTAGAAAAACATTATATTTTAGCAGGTGATAGTATATTTTTTGATAATTTTAGACATTTTGTTCATGAGATTTTTTGGTCTGTTTATCATATATGTTAGAAAGTTGGTTCTACTTAATAGTTTGCTTTTGGACATTGACTGGTTTAGTTCATTTTTGGTGTTTTTTGTTCTACTTTATGTGTATCTTAACTGTTGTTGTTATATACTTCTAATGTTGTAGTGTGTACAGCTCTTTGTAAAAACTTTGTTTTTAATAGTTGGTGTTAAGAAACTGTTTCCATTCTTGAAAATTCTAAGGTTGCTAGTTGTATAGTTGTGAACTTTGTGTGAAGTTTCTGTTTAGTCTTTAGAAATAAAATTTGGTTAGTCTGTGCTAAATATCAAGCTTTTATGAAAAAAAATGGACTAATTCCACATAATGGTTCAGTTTCTATTTCAGTTTTTAAGATGTTTTCAGTGTTTTCTGCTAATGTAGTCAAATTGCTCAGTATTACTAAAGCATTCAGTATTAGTTTTAAAATGTGTAAATCTTGTTTATTTTTTACAAGAATAAAAAACACAGTTTTGGTTTGTATAGACATATAGTGTTATCCTGATTAGCTTGAGTGGCTGGTTATGTGTAAAAAAAGCATGATTTACACCTAATTTAGATTATTTGTATAATATATTATACTAAGCAGTGTTTGGATCTCACTTATAAAACTAATAAAAAAAAATAATAATTGAGTTGTAAAAAATAATTACAATTGAATTACATTTGTAAAACATAAATCATTTTGTGTTAAACATATTAAAAAAATTATTCTTTTTTTTATTAATGACCATTTTTTTATTAAATAAAAATACATCAAATTTAATAAAGTCTAATAAAAAGAATAAATTTTTATTTGTTTCAGAATATATTAAAGTTGATTTCACTTCACTAATTGAAAAAATATTCTTTGATAAAAAATATTATAAATATGAAAAAAGATTTATATAGTTGTTTGTTTAGATACTATAATCCCTAATTTAAAGGTATATAACTTAAATATATTATATATAATTAAATTTATTGCTTTTTCTCTATAATTTTTTATTATATAAAATAAACAGTACATGTAATAACAAGAGCAAATAACGATGATAACAGGGACAACTGCAATAACAATAATAATAGCTGCAATAACGACGAAAACGATTCTGTTAATCCAAAGATCACCCATCTTGAATTGTTGCACTGATTATCATCGCTGTAAACCGAAGATACAGTTAATCTGGAGGCACAATCAACTTTTGATTAACGAAAATCATCATGTACTTGTTTTTTATGTATATTATAACATTTGTATTAAGATAACTTGAATAAAAAAAAATTAGCTGAATTTGTTTTTAAAGTTGTTCGCCTTAACTTTTTCGCCAGAACTGTATTATACGCTATAAATAATTTATTAAAATTACAAATAAATCTAAATAATTATTAACACATAAAATAAATTAATAATTTGATAATAAAATTATTATTGAATAATTCTCTTGATATTATTATATATTAATATCATTTTTTTAAATTATTTATAACCATTAATTTTGAAACTTTGAATTAAATATTATAAAAAATTATTCAAAGGATTTGGCATGTTTAACTTTTTCATAATAGTGATTTTATAAATTTCAACAAATTTTTGTAGTTTTTAAATACTAAATTTTCTCTAAATTTAAACTTTTAATACTATAGTTTGTGCACTATTTATTTTATGTATATTATAATGTTCATTATATTTTATTTCTTTTATTAATTATCGTATTCTGAAATCAAAATATTTTTTGAAACTTTTTTCTCCATTATAACCCATTTTTCCTGTTCGAAAACTTGATTATTTTTGCTTTATGTATATTCAAAATAAAGAATTTGAATAATTATTTAAATAGAAATTATAATTGATATTAATTTTATATTTACCAAATCTTACAAAGTTATAAAGTTTTTGTTAATATCCTGAATTTCTTTAAAAGTGTACAAATAAATAGATTTTCAGATTAGACATATTTTGAAATATTTTAATTAACAAAAAAAGATAAATATGAGCGATTCTATTTGTATTCGACAGGCTAAATCTAACCTAATAGATCTGTGATCGAAGCTATGATTTTCTATTTGGACTGATATGTCAACCAGTAGTGATTTTCCTCTTTCCCAATTTAATTTTGTGTAATCCAAATAAAAACCTAAAGTGAACGTTTTTATTGACTACTTTTCATACCTGTAACGGTTTTTCGTTTACGGTTTGCCATATGAAAAAAAAAGACACGAGGAACGCGGTCTTTCTAGCCACAAACCTTAAAAGTAACAAAGATAAAATGATGAAGATTATCTTGACGGGTAAACACTTGATATGATTGGTGTGCATGGCAATCGCGAGATAAAGAAAAACCAATATTACAGGTGTAAAATTATCATTTTTGGAAATTGAGCGCGTGTTTAAATCAGTCGAAGGGAAGATTTGGTAAACACAAAAACTTTGGAAAAAATGAATATTATTAACTAATTTCAGTTGATTCACTTTCTGTCACCAATCACATGAAAAATTTGGTTAACTATTAAAGTGGTCGGTCAAAAGCTTCTCATGGTAAAACTTGCGTTTTTTCAAAAAAAAAACTCCACGAGAGTTCATTATTTAAAGATTAACGTCAAACCTTCCCATTCACCAACAATCAAAGTTTAATAAAACAACAAAACGCGTTTTACGTAAAATCACGCTAAAAGACACGTAAAAATTAGAATTTATAATGGAAACAAATAACTGTCAGAAGCCTTGCGAATTTCACCATACTTCACCAACATTTAATATGGTCATGCTACCGCAATGCTTTGATCCACAATTCGAACAATTCTTTTCCATCTTACCACAAGATATTGGAATTGGAACGATTTTTGACCCAATCGCTCAAGCAGGTTCACAACCGATTAGCTTGGAAGAATTGATGGATCCATCACTGAAATTTCATAATCTTTTCTCAATTATGTCACCAGTAGAAACCAGAAATGAGTTGGAACGAAATTATCTAGCTGAATTTCATGAAGCCAACTTCTTGAATGATATTAAAACTTTGACAACTATAAATAATCATCAATCGCCCGATTTCCCTGAGGTCAACTTCCTACATGATATTGGAAACGTAACACGTCCAAATAATTATCAATCACCTGACCTTCATGACGTCTGCTTTCCTCAAAACTTCAGGAACGTAACAGACTTGAATTTTTGTCAACCACCTGCACTCAATAAGCCCACCTTAGGGCAAGATTTCAGTACCGAAAAAAATAAAAAAATAAAAAATTTCTTCGAGGTTAGCTTGCCTCAAAAAGACGGCGTAAATTATCACAATGATCCAGAGTTTCCTGACGTTACCCTACAAGATTTAATGGAGCCATCCTTTGAAGTCGAATATCTTCTTTCTAACTTATCACGAGAACAACTCGTTGCCATTGAAAAAAATCTGAATAAGGCTAAAAATAAAAAGCTCAATTTAATGAAAGTCCCTAAAGATGGTCGTGTAGAAAAAAAGGTGCGCAAGCCGAAGCCTACACCTCTTATATGTCTACCGACACCTCCCAGAACTATTCTATATCAAAATACAGGGTTAGCCACGCCACAAGAAAGCACAGATTCTTTCCTCGCCAATTTTAGCCCTAAATCAGACACGAATTTCTATACGAAATCGGAAACACAATTCTTTGGACTTGAAACGCCCCTCACCACGCCAACCAGTATCATGAATAATTTCTGGATGGATCCTATTAATCCAAAGTTGGAAGGATCTGCAGCACAATATACATCGCCACAAGAATCCAAACCTCACAAATATAACTTTATTAGTTCAGAATACAACAATATACCCCTTCCTAAACCAGGTTTAAATTCCTCTGATAAATTAAAGGCTGAAGCAGCTTCTGCCCACAATAAAAATACCACCATTCCAAACCAAGAATCCTCCGATATCTTGGATGGCCTTAAATTTAATACAGACCAACAGCAACGATTTCCAATTCAATCATCCCACCAGAAACTCGGTTATGAAAATTTTAACTTTGCGTCCTCTGAACCCAAAGAAATTACCATTCCAAAGCTGGAGTTGGACCCTTTTTCTAAATCTAAGATTCAGGAAATTTTTGGATCTATGGAAAATATGCCGGTAACCAATGAATTGGCCATGGAATATCCTGGAGTAGAATCGATGATCTTCAGCTATTCACATCATCACGTGTTGAAGACATACCGCATTCGAACTGATATACAAAATGTGGATATCAATTTAATTGATGAACAATTCAAAAGAGACAATTGTGTAAGATATATTTTTTTCAGATTGGATACAAGTTTTACAAATTGATTCATATTTATTAATTATTAATTTCTTGCATAAAATCTATTATAACTTTAGATCTACCCACGCGCCTTTTGTCTTCCAGAGGCTTATAATGGTAATCGTTGGATATATGAAACCGAATGTAATTCCCTTGGATGGATATTAGCTTTTCTAAACCCAGAAGAACTCGGTGGCAAACGAGGTCTCATACAAAGAGCTGTTGACTCATTTCGTAATCGACAACCAGGTTCAAAGTCACGAAGAGTAGCTCGCCAAGAAAAGGTGATGAAGGGCACATTGCGCAAGCGCAAGGCCTCATATCCTGGAGATGAAGACGCTCGTCCATTAAAGCGTAAATTAGCAATTTCGCACAAGCCGAGAACCATCCTTCTCGAAGATATTGTTTCAGGAACGAAGATCAGGATCAAAATCAACGTTGAAGAGGTCGATTTAAATCAAGTTGACTCCACTTTCAAAAGAAATAATTGCGTATATCCTAGAGCAGCCTTTTGTACTCGTGAACAATACACTGGACGTCGTTACGAGGAAGAAGTAGGGTGTAATGAGTTAGCTTGGAAATTGGCAAGTCCTTATAAACTGTAAAAATTTTTCTCTTTCATAAATCGGAAATATTCTAATAACAGTTTTAATATCTCCTTTTCACCTTAGGCCTGGCTAAACCCCCGTAGTTTGGCTAATAAGAAACGGCTTCTTCAACTAGCGATAGATCTTTACAGAACGAGGTTTACCAGCAATTTTAAACCTCGTTCTGCTCGACTACCAGAAGATTTCGATATCCAAGCCACCACCTTCATTACAAACCCTTGTAATAACATTGAGATGGAGACCCATGCGGCTCCAGCAGAAATGTTGACGACAAATGAGACTTTATTAGATAACCTGCCGCAAAGAAAAATATATTTTGAAAATTTGCCGCCCGAAGGTTATGATAACTTTTTACTTGGTTGTAACCAGCCAAATGAAATGCCCCTTTGGCATTATACTGATCTCGCTGACGAGCAGCAATATTGAGTTTAATGCTTCGATTTCCGGTATTCAGGGTTAAAAGGTCAAATCTCGAGCTAAAATTATTTGTATATATAGGTATTTTAAATTTTCGATCTGCCTTCAATATCGACTGTCTCGTAACCAAAATAATATTTGTCCAAATGATGCCAAAGTCTATTGCTATTATAGTGTTCTTGTTTCACGCAACGTTTTTGAAAAAGCAAAAGGCTTTTATTATATACTCAAAAGTGTCAATTATAAGTTATCAGTTATTGTATTTGTAGATCAAGTTATCTCGTTAAGATATATTTTAAATATTCAATAAATCATGTATAGAGTTGTCTGAAATTGTCAAAAAAAATCAAGACCCAAAAACAAATTTGGAAAGTTTTGACGTTTTTATCCAAAGTTATAATAAGTTTAAAATATTATAGTTTTCCAGAAACCTTGTTAAGTGAATTTTCTAGTTCGATTTCTTTAATCCACAAATTGAAATTAATTCTTGATCGCTAAACTTGACAAAAAAATTCTTCAGCAGTCAAAGTTGAATGCAAGGATTTAATTTTTAACCAAAGATTCCAAGAAAAATATTTATTAATAATTGAATATGGCTACTTTCTTTAACTGAGATATATTCTTCACTGTTTCAAATTTTATAATGCGAAAATCAATTTATCACACTAAACAGATCCAAACATAAAACCATTTCCCGAAAATTTCGTTTAAAATGGTCTTAAACACTTTCCAAAAAAGTAAATGTTCTTAAAGATTAAGTTTCTCATCAAAAAAATTGAAAATATTTTTAAAAACCAAGATCTCTAAAATAAATCCTAAAACAATACTATGACAAAAATAGTCAATAATTAAATTATTTGGTGGGCCATTTCATCAAAGTCTTTGTGATATGCTTTTAACTACATTCAATCCATACTTCCTATAGTTTTGAAGGTTTTTTCGGCAAGTGCTACTATTTTGGCCAAATATCATAGGGCCAGAAAGAAATCGTAAAAAAAGAATGTCAATATATGTTCAATATTGAAAAAATTAAAAATAATTTAACATCGAGACATTGTTCATACTATAACCAATATTTTTTATATTCATGTCCTATCAAAAGATGACATTAATTGTTATAAGGTTTAAAAATCACAATTTGTAAATATGAATAATCAATTATTTGAAAAAAAATTGCTTTGAAAACTTTTCATCTCTCCCATATAAAATTAATCAAAAATGTCTCTTTAAAAAATATCTTTAAAAACTTTCAGATCTCTTAATTTATGTTGCATAAAAAAATTTTAATCTAAAATTTTTTCAAGAAGCTATATTTTTTAATTAATAATTTTTTAAGACTTTGCAAAGTTTTGAAAAATTGGGTTTCTTGTAATTCTGCTTGTTACAAATTCAATACAGTATATAATTTTACCAAATAAAAATTTCAAATTCAAAATAAGAAATGAAAATGATAAAAACACCTTCAGATAATTTCATCTCGAAAAAGAATATTTTGTAAAAAAAAAATTCATTTGAATTGGTTAAAAAAATACAGAAACATAACTTGCTGTTTGATCCTTTAAAAATTAAATTAATAGAGCATCTTGGTTATTTACTTAAAAAATTCTCAAAACAAACTATACTTCAACTAAAAAATTAAGAAGATAATTTTCGAACTACATAAAAACAACCACATTGTTGAATGATACATTTTTCTCATCAAAATTTTTACTCTTGACATTTCAATAAAAAGTTTCCATTATTTGTATTTCAGTTGAATTTCAACTTAAATAATAATCTTTTTGTGAAAATTTGTCAAGTAAAAAACTTGACATATACATCTTCATAATATTTAATATTTTTTTTAGCAAACAATGACCTCCAAAGAAAAACAAATTCAATATTCTAAATTTTCATTAAAAAACAAAATTGTATTTAGAATGATATTTTTTAACATTAATATTTTAAATTTCATTTAAAAACAAAATTGTATTTAGAATGATATTTATTAACATTAATATTTTAAATGAAAATTTAAAACAAGATTGTATTTAAAATGATATTTTTTAACACTAATATTTTAAATTTTCATTTAAAAACAAAATTGTATTTAGAATAATATTTTTTAACATTAATATTTTAAATTTTTCATATTCAAAAGTGGAAGATCATTTTCATTTACAAAAATAATGTTTAAAAATATTTCGTTTATGTTGGTTAAATGGAATTACTTTGGTTTTGTAAGATATTTACATTTTCAGTAGTATGGTTTATCAATTCAATTTCATGTTTCTCTATAATAACATCAAGACAATCTATGGCTGTATTGGATTTATAATTGTGTGATTACTTATGGCTAATATTTAGCAGTTTCAATAATTCATTTAATTCAGCGGTCGTTTTGTTTAAGTTGGTGGTTTCAATAATTCGATAATTTATATTTATTCCATATTTTATGGTTTTAATCTTGAATTATTATATTCACAATTTAAGTTAAAAAAATTTCAAAATCCACAAATTTAACATAAATAAAAATGGATAATATTTTCAAAATCTAAATTTTTCTCTTTAAACTATTTTCAAAAAACATCTAATTGAACATTGTTATTCTATTCCACCCTTAAACCAATCAAATATTAAAACCATTAATTTATATTCTAATATGGCATTAAAAAACACCGAAAATGATTATAGATTATTATATTTCACTTGTTTATTGTATTATTAATATAATTAAGAAATCAAAATAATAATTTTTTATTGTTTTTCATTATTAAAAATTATAATATCGTTAAATAATCTACTTAATATTTTTTATACTTTATTAAAAATCATCTTGTCAACAAAGAAATTCTTCGAAATTGTATATTTCTTAATAATAAAATTGTTACAAATTTCAAATATACATTTTTAATCAATATTTTTAAATTAAATTGTTTTTATAATAACAAGATCATTAAAATTTTTTTAATATCTATAAACTTCAAATTCAATCTATTAGTAATCTTTCAAAATTCTAAAATTTCCAAAAAAATTTATTTCTAATGATAGAAAATTTGAAAGTGTTATATAGTTTTAATTAATTTTATAATAGATTTTGATAAAAAATCTTTGGACTATCAAGAACATTAAAAAAATCTATAATTTAAATTATTACAATAATAAAATCTTTTTTTAAAAAAATATAAATAAAATAGTTTTTTTTCATATTTGAAATTTAACCTTAAAATTTTATTATTTAAAACTTATTTACATATTATTAAATTGAGAATAATTTTTCACAAGATAAAACTATTAACATAATTCTACATTCTGACCAAAAAGAAATATAATTGTAAATTACATTACTTGATTATATTTTTTTATTGAATATAAAATTTTTAAAACAATAATTTTATTTATGTTACTGATAAGTACTGTATATGATATATCAATAAAAAAAACATAAAAAACAATTTATTGAAAACCAATTATTTGGTTTATTTTAAAAATAAAAATAAAAATACATTTTTTTCAAACTTTATACAATACAAGAATATTATAATCAAATTTAATTTATTTACAAAGCAAATATTTCATTGTAAATACTTTATAAAAATTAGTTAATACTTACAAAATTACACATAATTACAAGTATTTTATAATTTTTATAACAAAATTTTTATTTTGATCAATATTACTTATTATTCATTAATTTTTTTTATTCAAATTTTTTATTTTTGACGGTTTTATAACATTATAAACAAAAAAAATTTTTTCAATTATTAAAAAAACCAAAAATTGTCTTAAATTTTCATAATTAATATATATGGTATTTATTTCAAAAAATTATTAATCAATTTAATATATAAACTTTATAACATTATTAAACAATAAATAATCTTTCATTAGCAACAAAATTAATTATAAAAATCATTAATAATAGCATATTAATTAAATTTTTTATCAAGTTGTTTATTTTTGAAATTAGTAATTTTTTATTGTTTTATTACAATTTTTTTCCTAAAACAAAAAAAAATATAGTTTTTGGAATTAAATCACAGAATACTTTTGTGAATAGAAAGTTCACAAATGGATTTCTCGATTATGAAAGAATTAAAAAAATTTAAGTACATCTTTTATCAAAATAATAAAATAACGTTAAAAATTTTATTTTAATAATTAAAATTATACCAACATAGAAGAAGTTTGAATAATTTTCGCCCACCATAATTCATAGGATATTTGCCGTAGAATTCCCTTACTATCCCCTCCCCACTACTAGTGATATATTGAGTGACGTCAACCTAAAGGTAGTAGGGATGCCATAAGCTAAGTTTGGCAAGCCAGGGACTTTGTTCTATTGTTAAAAATTTGTCTAATATCGTAAAATTTCAGTGAACTCTATTACAGATATTATACTATAAAGAACAGATAAAAAGATATTACACTTGATCTTAGCCAAAAGGTTTGAGAGGATTAAATCAAATAAATAGTTTTAAAAAATTATAAAAAATAATATTGTTTTTGAAGATAATTTAATTCAAAATTAACTTTGAATCATTGTTATTTAAAATATATATTACTAAATTACTGTTATTTTGTCTTTTTAATTATATTTTTGTTATAAATCTTAATATAAAATTCCAGTATTTATTGATAAGTTTAAATAATCATAAATTTATGTCAAAATTATGTTACAATATAAAAAATGTAAAAATAATTTTTTAAACAATAAAAATAAAATATTTTAATTATAATAAGTTTTCATACTAATAATATATAAAAGCATTTTGGATTTTTACAATAAATAAGTAACAATTCATTTTCTGAAATATTTTTCTTGAGCATAATTTTTTAGAAAGCACGAATGAAATTGGGGTTTAAACGAAAGGAAAAAATTGCAAACTTAATTTTCAAATAAAGAATTAATATTGTCTTTTTTTAATTTTAAAAAAAGTAGAATTTCATTATCATTATTTTAGTAAACCAATTTTCAATGAAAAACCCCTATTACAGCCATGTACACAAAAGTCTATTATTACTGTTTAATTAATAATCAATTAAATTAAAAAATTAACAGTTCAGAAAATTTTTAATATAATAGCAAATGGCGTTAAAAAGTGCCAACTATAAAAGTTGACTTTTTTTTATTTGAAACTAATATTATTTTTATTTCTGTCAAAGTTTTAATAATGGATATTATTAAATATTAAGCTTTAAATGAAAATAATTATTTAAGTAAAATTCATAATAATTTTATTTGAATTTGAATTATCAATAAACTAACCAATAATTAAACAAAACTTACCAAACTTTTTGGGTTAAAATTCAAATTAAATAAATATATTATTATCTTAATGTTACTAATAGTTTTTTATCTTTACTGTGTTTATTAATAGTGATAAAAAATGTTTTTGTCAAAAGTGTTTTTTATTTTTCTATATCTTGACAATTATTTTTTATCAAATCAATAATAAAATTATTTTTACAATAGTCATATTTAATATTAAATGAAATTTGATGGTTATAATTTTTGCTAGCTTAAAAAGTTTTTTTTTAGTTAGTTTCATTATAAGAATCTTCAACACTTTTTTCAGGTAACCTCTTTTTCAGACCTTAAACGAAATAATAATTAACTTTGCAAATCGATCACAATTCCTCGAAAATCGCATGGACTCGTATAGTTAAAAAGGCCAAAAGCTACTGATTTTATTAATATAAAATTTAATATGCAATTATTTTGCTTTTACTCTGAATAATTAACTGACAATGCCGCAACATTGAATCTATTAAATTGATTAGAATAATTTTTGACATATTTCCATTTTTCAATCATATATTGTTCCAAAATCATTCATATTTTTTAGCATTCATTTTCTACTTTATTGCTCATAGATGTTCAATGGATTTAAATCTGGAATACACAATGGCCAGTCAATAACCTCACGTAAATTTTCTGCAAAAAACGCTTTAGCTACGCTTGGGATTTTTATCTTGTTGAAAGTGCCATTCCTTTTCAAGTATTCCATTAACTTCTAGAACATGTTATCGCAAAATTTTAATATAAAACTTTGCATCCATGATATCCTGGAAACAAAATAAACTGGTTATTTTTCATACAAAACCACTCCTTGCAAATATTTTTGTACAATATTTTGGTCTTGGAAAAATTGGGTGTTTTTCCTTTTACCAATTTTGAATTGTATTTGAATGGTGTTCATGAGAAAATATGTTTTTTTTAGTATTATTAAAATAAAATTTTGCCCATTCAACGCGTTTCTGTTTTTCAATTTGTGTGATCATTGACATAGTAATTGTAAGTTTTTCATATATCCAAGTGAGTCCAAATGTCTGCCAATTGTGGAATATCTAATGTCTACTTCCTTTGTATCTAGTTTAGTAACAATTTTTTGCAGAGACATGAATATATTGACCTACTTTTCTCAATATATATGTTGGTAATTTTCTTATCACAATTATTACTGCCTTTGTGCTCAATTTTTCCTATTTAATGAAAAATTAGTCTATATATTAGTCAAAAAAATAAAAATAATTAAGGTTGCGACTCTTAAAAAAAAGCAGATCTAAAACTATTGAATATTTGGGACCAATCAAAACTAAAAAACTTTTTAATGAAATCAAAATTGACTTCTATAGACCATTTCTAATCACAATAAAACCTGGTATACTTTTTTTCCTGTAAATTAATTAATTATCCCAAAGCCAAGACCGTTAAAAGAGTTGATACTCAATCAATTACTAATTTTGTTTACAAAAATTTGATTTATAACCATAAATGTTACAAATTTTTTTTAACATGTCGCCCTGCCAATTATATTTGTTGTTGCCATTTACTTATAACAAACAAAAATTTTAAAAAAAGCCTATAAATTAATGAAAACTTTGAAAAATAAAATAAAAATTAACATTTATTATGTAAAACACTTTGAAACCATAAAAATATATTAAAGGTGACAATCCACTTTTCAAAAATTTAATTGTTTACAAAATTGGAAACAAAAATCTTATTATATTACACATAGAAAGAAATAAAAAAATTCTTTCAAGATAGAAATATTCTATATTCATCAAGTATTACAAAATTAATTTTAAAAATGATAATTTTTTAAAATTGTATTATAAACTATAATTATTATAATTAAAATCATTTTTTGTATCTTTTGACTTATCACTTTGAAATTTAAAACCAATTATAATAAATAAATATTATTTTTATTTTAAATTTTTATTACAAAAACTCAAAAAGAAATATATAAAAAATGGTTTGTTTTTTATTTCTCGTCTTTTTACATTATAAAAATTTTTGAAATTTTTTTTTAACACTTTAAATATTACTCAAAATACTTTAATAATTAAATTCTAATTTTTAACAATTTCGCAATTCACTATATATTAAAAATCTTTTAAACAACATTGTTTTTAATTCTATAATTTAAAAACTTTAAAAATAGTGTTTGAACTATTTTTAATTATTAAAAAATCAACGATAATAAAAATATCTTAACAAATGGAAATTATTTTCAACTTCTATTAGTATGATAAATAATAGAAATTTTGAATCAAAAAACTCAAGATTGAAAACAAATATTTGTTAATTAGAAGAAAAATATCTATATTAATTTGAAATATTATTGGAAAAAACAATCAGATACACCATTTTAAAGTAACTTGTAAACTTTATACTCCATTTTAGAACTTTATATTATTTTATTGAATTAAACCATAAATTTAATTCATTAAAATTAAAAATTTTTGATTTTTAAGACTCTTATCAACAAATTACAAAAGGTGTTATTCAATATTATTTGAAAATGATTTTCAGTTTCAATTTTGTATAAATAATCACAAGTTTCATTATTGCACATATGAAAATTTTAAATAAATACATAAATAAATAATGGAGTAATATATATAAAAACTGTTTTAATAGTATTAATATTAGTTTTTATCTTTTCTTAAAAAATAGTTGGTTTTATATTAATAATTTCATGTATTTATTTTAATATTATTTTAATTCTGCTCAAACCACGTATAAATCGTATTTTGAAATCGAGAAAACAAATAAAATAATAGAAAAAAATCTTTATTTATATTTATTTAAGTAAAATTTAACCATTTTACTAAAATTTTTACAAAACCAATAGTATTAAAATCTCAATAATACTATTTAAAATTTGTTAAAAATAGTACTATTCAAAACTGTGTAAAAAATAGTTAATAAATAATTTAAGAGTTTTAACATTTGAAATAAATGTAATTTATAAGAACAATTTTTTTTGCCCAAGTCATATTCAAAAAAAAACTAATATTACTTTTGAAATCTATTTTTTTTGTTATAAATTAGTAATTCCAAAGTTGACTAGCTACTAACTTTGTTGAATTTAATTTAGTTGTCTAATTTTTGAAACCCAAAATGAATTCACTCATAATTATTTCACAAAATAACTTATAATCTTGGACAAATGCATATAATACTCTCAAAATTACACTTGAATTACATTAGAATTGGTTGATTTAGAAACAGCCTAATAATTGGACTTTTATGAACCATGATTGAAATTGTTTATGTTCAATTTGACAAAAAAATAAAACTAAGAAATTGTTTTTTATTTCCAAATTTTAAAGTACTCATGGGTACTTTAGAATTTTCAAAGCCAGGTTTTTGTGAAATACCCCAGGTAGAATCCCATAATTATAATTAATTATTAAATCAAAATGGCGAATTACGGTATTGTGACGTGTAAGAATAAGACACGTGAAATAACGCCATTTCTCACTTGAACAAATGGGATATTTTATACCCTTTTATCACAAAATATTAACTTCGCCACAATACTGTATTTCGCCATTTTACCTCATTTTCAAAAACAATAACTAAATAAATAAAAATTTTTCAGCATTTAATTTAAATAAAAATTTCATAATCCAAAGAAGTTTCCTTGCATCCAATGGATAGATATTAAAAAAAATATTTTTTACGTTTATGTTAGAATTATTAAGTAGGAAAAAGATGAATTCTTCCTGCGGCCATCATCAAATAGAGTTTATTTCTCACCGCTTCCAGAAAATGGGTCTCATTTTAAATTGAAAATCACAATGAGAAACAAATACTGTACATTCGTTTATACATGTGGTTTCAGTACAAAGTACATTCCTTCCCAGACGATCTCTATCCGTTTAATAATCTCAATGACAGAATCTAACATTGTGGCGTCTAAGAATTATTCAAAGCGAATATGATTTAAAAAAAATCATACGTTAAAAATCCTTATTTATTAGCCAGGTAAACTCTTTCAAGTCCTTCTTTCACCACACAAAATTTTTATAGTTTAATAATCCCTTTGTGTTTATTTAAAAATCATGCTTTCAACATCATCAATTTCAATTGAAAATGTAACTTCACATTTCGGCTGGGTTGAAGGAGCATTCATTGTCATTAAAGAAAGTTTGAACAATTTTCCAAGCGACAATTATTCAAGAATTGCTGACTTTGTTAAAAAATATTTTGAACGCAATCATAAAACACCCGAAGATTTATTCGATTACTTAAACAATAAAAGTTCAAGAAGTTCAATAGACTATATTTTGCTTGGCTTTTCTTTAGAACATGGGGTTGGAACTATTCCTAATTCAAAAAAAGCATTTTTAGAATTTCAGAAAGCAGCGAATTCAGAATTTTCTTTTGGACAATTCTTCTTAGGTCGTTGTTATGATCATGGAATTGGTACTCATCCAGATCGAGGAAAAGCATTTGAATTCTATTCAAAAGCAGCCGAGATGGGAAATACCCTTGCACAAAACACTCTTGGATGGTTTTATCTAAATGGATTAGAAACAGCGAAAAATGTGGAAAAAGCATTTAAACTCTATTCAAAAGCAGCAGAGTTGGGAGATACAATGGGACAGAACAATCTTGGATGGTGTTATCAAAATGGATGGGGAGCAACGAAAAATCCAGAAAAAGCGTTTGAACTCTATTCAAAAGCAGCAGAGGCGGGAAATATTCTTGCACAAAACAGTCTTGGATGGTGTTATCAAAATGGATTAGGAACAACGAAAAATCTGGAAAAAGCATTTGAATTTTATTCAAAAGCAGCAGAGGCGGGAAATATCCTTGCACAAAACAGTCTTGGATGGTGTTATCAAAATGGATTAGGAACAACGAAAAATCTGGAAAAAGCATTTGAACTTTATTCAAAAGCAGCAGAGGTGGGAAATACAAATGCACAAAACAACCTTGGATGGTGTTATCAAAATGGATTAGGAACAACGAAAAATGTGGCGAAAGCATTTGAATTCTATTCAAAAGCAGTAGAGGGGGGAAGTTTAATTGCACAAATAAATCTTGAACATTGTTATCATGGTGGAAATCCATGTTCAAAAAACAATCTTGAAACGTGTTATCGAAATAGATGGGGAACTATGGAAGACCTGGAAAAATCATTTAAACTCTATTCAAAAACAACGGAGGCGGGAAATCCAAGTACACAATATAATCTTGGATGGTGCTATCAAAATGGATGGGGAACAACAAAAAACCTAGCAAAGGCATATGAACTCTATTTAAAAGCAGAGGGAAATAAATTAAGTTATCAAAGTGATTTTCCTGATTTGAATGGCCATAATCTCACTTTAAAGAATCAGGATAACCTGGAGCGTTTTATTTTGCAATTCCAAAGTCGAGGTTTTAAAGGTCAAGGTAATCCCAAAGGAGAATTTTTAGATTCTGAAGCTTTCTTTGATCAGCTGTCAGACGAATTCAAGTGTTATAAATGTGGTAACTTGGGTGTAATCATTAGTGGATCTCCTATATGTCCATTTTGCGATACTAATAAAAGTGATGATATCTTTGAAGCGGGGTTACCGAAATGTCCAGAATGCTATAGCACATTAAAAGATCCACTTTGGTGTAAATTTTGTGAATATTCACGATTTTCAAAGAGTTGGGGAATATGGAGTAGTGGAAATGATAATATTGATCAGTATATAGCAAAAACACAGGAAATTTCTGAAAGCTGCAGAGGCTGCCTGGAATGGATTTCTCCTGACGAGATTACATTTTTAGAGAAAGTGGGAATGGGAGGGTTTGGTATTGTTAAAAAAGGTAGATTGGAGAGAGGCAAAATTCTATTTTGGGACGAGAAAAATCAAAAGCATGAACGAAGCGGGGTTACGAAAGTTGCTTTGAAATTTCTCAGAAGCAGTCAAAATATAAAATATATTAATTCAGATGAGGTACTTCCTTTCAAGAAATCTATGTGATTTTTATTATTCTAATTTCTTTTTCTAACATTAGAAAACATTTTGAAATAGTTTATTGCACATCTTAAAAGTGCCTCTTGCAAATACATCCTTGAATGCTATGGAATAACCAAAGATGTTACAACCGATGAATTTATTATGGTTTTACCATTTGCGGAACATGGGGACCTTAAAGCTTTTCTCAGGATGAACGAAAACCCTCTTACTTGGAAAATGGTTCTTTGTATTCTTTTTCAAATCGTTGGTGGCCTAAGGTTTATACATGAATCAGAACTAGTGCATGGAGACTTACATCCTGGCAATATCCTTGTTTTGAAATCAAACCCCTTAAAAGTTGTCATTGCTGACCTAGGATTCTGTCGTCCTGCCAATTACTCTCCACAATCTGGGGAGATTTATGGCGTTGTCCAATACCTAGCGCCCGAAGTTTTTACTTTATCGTGTCATACCAAATACAGCGACATTTACAGTTTTGCTATCATTTCTTGGGAAATTATTTCAGGAGAAAGACCTTGGAATGATATTAAAGATTCTATGCATGATGTAATTTCTGGAAAGCGCCCCACAATTGAAAAGCATACACCTCAATGCATTCAAGAAATGATCCAAAAAAATTGGCGTAAGGATCTGGATTGTCGTGATACTGCAGAACAACTTCAACAAAGAATTATTGCTGCTCGCGGTAAATGTAACTTAAATGAATCTATCTCTAAAAAAAGAAGTGTTGCCTGTGATATGATAAGTTATAAAAGTCGATTAATCTTAGGAAGTCAATCAATGTCAAAGCCTATATATGGTAAGTTTTTTTATTTAGTATTATTTTAATAGGTAAAGAACTTGTTTTGATTAAACGCCTTTTTTTCAGATTTGGAATATCCCAATAGCTCAAGTTATCTATTTAACTACTCAAGCTCTAATAAAGTTTACTTTGATTCCTCTAAGTGTGAGGTTAAGTGTCTCCTTATCAATGATGCTGGAACTGTTGATAATATGCTAGAAAAAACTAATTAGGCTAGGAATTTCTTGATAAGCAAACTTCACTGCCTTTTCTACGTTCCGACTTCTAGAATAGTAATTTATATTTTAAATTATTCGAATTTTTAAATTCATTCAGCATTAAATAAAATTCTTAATTCTTACCTTTCGGATATCTTTTGTCCTAGCGCGTTTCTACTCTGTATTCCATTTTTGATATTATTAGCGTAAATATAAGAATTAGAGTAATTTATTAAATTCATCTATCTTTTGATGTCTTTTGTTCAGGTTGTTAAACAAATTAAAGATAAGTTTTTGAATGGTTTTATTTTTTATACTATTAAAACATTAAATAAAGAAGTACGACAAACCCAAGTTTATTTAAAAAAATGAATTTTGAAATTTAATTGATAAAACAAATACGTACGAATGTTAAAAAAGGAAAGACTAAAGTGTTTAAACGCGATAGATGTAAACTTTATATTAATGGAATTTTGCCTACGGGCATTGATCTAATCCGAGAGCCACATTTAATCAAGCCACGGTAAAATATTACGTAACTACATGAGAAAATGAAGAATGTAGTAATTTCCTTTAAAATTTCAGTATTTTAGAAGGGTTATACACTATAAAAACAATCTAACTTTCGACAAAAAAAACAATAATCAAACAACACCTTTTTTAAAACTTTGTATTTTTAATCAGTTAGTCAATTATTTAGTTAGTTAGTTATGTGTTTCAAGTACATGTAGTAGTAATGAAAAAAAATTTCATCTGATCGGCATATTTTAAAAAGAAATATATTCCCTTGACCCTACCTAAATAACACTGGTCAAAAGTGATTTGAATTTCAAAATTGTGTTTTTCTAAATAAGTGGGTCCCATGATAGAAAAAGAAAGTTGGCGAATAAAACTTAATTATAATCTTTTTTAATCGTTTATCCTTCGCTTTCTTGTTTCAATTTCTAAAAATAATTCAGTTTAATCTAACGATATTTTATTTTTTGCTTTTTCAATATTGGTTTTACTTTAACTTTAAATTGAAATAATAACTCAAATTAAAAAGTAAAGACTTAGTTTGTTATTTTTTTTAAAAATATAGTTACAAAAATTCTAACACTAAATACTTTTTTAACTCAACTTACTTAAATATCTATTGTTTTCAAAGCACACGTTGATTAAATTAAAATCTAACTAAAATTAGGCTATTAATACAATTGATAAAAAAATTAAATACAAAAATGGGGACCAACTCTATTTATCTTGATTACCACCAGTGTCTTTTTAAAATATTTTTCAATATATTAAAATTAGATTTGAGATAAGGTAGTATGCTAAAAGAAAAAATAACTTACTCTTGTCTTAAATTAAAAAGAAACTTGTTACTCTTTTTTGATTGGACATCTGTATTAATAGAGAAGATTAAGTATAAATAGATTTTTTACAAATGAAAATTCTTAAGAAAGCAAATTTACCTAAATTAAAGACTAAATTATTGCAATAATTAAGCAAACATACTGTTATGAATTGAAGTAACAAGCTAATAGATAACAAAAAAAAACAAATATTGAATAATAAAAAAGAAAATTCAACTAAATAAATCAATTGAATTTGTATAAATTCAATATGCAAAATCAGTTTTATAAATATTTCAATTACTGTTCTTTTAAAAAAATTAATAATTTGTAGTGTTAACAAAAATAAACAGCAGTCATAATTATATGTCTTATATTAATGTTTTTGTAATTTAGTAATAAATATTATTTGTACTTTTTGGTAAATATTTTTATTTAATATATTTTACAAAAGCTAACAATATACAAATCAAGAAAGAAAAAAATAAAATAGTAAGAAAAAATAAAATTATTATATTAATTTTGCTAATTAATTATTGTCTAAATTGATTAGTATAAGATACTTTTCTATAACTTTGGAAAGTTTTACTTTTATACTTTCAAAAAAAATCAATAATCAAATTATTAATTACACTAATAATTATATTAACAATTAATTTTTAAAATAAAGTAACTATTATAAATAATATAAATAATTAATACTTATAATTAAGTTAATAATTATATTAACAATTAATTTTTAAAATAAATTAGCTATTATAAATAATATAAATAATTAATACTTATAATTAAGTTAATAATTATATTAATTAATTTTTAAAATAAATTAGCTATTATAAATAATATCAATAATTAATACTTATAATTAATTATAATTAAACAATTAATAGTAGTATTTTAAAAAATTAAGTTTAATAAGTATTTAATAATATTATTAGATATTATTTAACAAATTTTTTTTAATAAAATAAAACTTTAATATTAAAATTACTAACTTATATAACTATTATTATAATCAGTAATTAAGTATTTTTAATATTAAAATTAAAAAAAAAACATATTAAAATATTATTTAATTAATAATTAAATATATTAACAATAAAACTACTGGTTTAAATAATTATTTGAATTTAATTATTTATTATTATAATTAGTAATTAAGTATATTTTTATAATACTATTTAAACATAATATTATAAGCAAAAATAATATAAATTAAACTTTGTATTAAATACTAATTTAAAACTAATTAATAAAATACTTATTTTTTTTGGCTTTAAAATTAAAAATTAAAGTTTTAAAAAAAGAAAAAAGTTTGTTTAGTTAAATTTTTTATATTAAATTAAAATTTATTTATATATTTTTAATAATTTTTATTAACAATAAAACTTTATTAATTATTTTAAACTTTTTATTAATTATATTAATTACTTTTAAAAAAATATTACTAATTATGTTAATTATTTTTAAAAAAAAAACAAAAAAACACACTGTTAAGAAAACAAAAAACATATTTTTATTATATTATAAAATAATATAATTAGAAAAAGCAAGATTTAATATTAAAATATTTATAAAATTTTATTAAATTATTAATAAAATTAAAGTAATAAAAATTAAATAATTTGAATATAAAACCAAAATAATTAATAAATTATTATAATTAACAATAGTTAATAAATGAATATAAAATTACATAATAATAATAAAAATTATAATATTAATAATACAAAATAATACAAAATATTATACTAATATTATATTTTATTTTATAAGTTATTTTTTTTTATTATACGTTTTATAAGTATAATTATATAAGTTATTAATAATTAGTAAATTTTTAAAAATTAAAAAAATTAAATAGTATTTTATTTATATCTAATTTATATATTAATTTTATTATAGAAAAAATTTATGTATTATTAAAAATAATAAAAAAACAAAAATTTAAAATACAAACAAACCAAAAAAAAAGGTTATTAAATATTAAAATAATATTATTATTAGAAAACAATATAATAATTCTATTTTAAATTTAATAATATAAAAACAACACAATATTTTAATAAAAAAATAAAAAACGAAATAACTAATAAAAATAATCTTAAGCTTTTTAAAATTTTACATAATATTTTTGTTAAGCTTTGCAAAAAAGTTAAAATAGCATAACAAAATTATAAACAGTTAATTATATGCATGAAAATATAAAAAAAAATTTCAAGTTAATTATTAAATTATTTGTTTTTATTGTTAAAACTTGATAATTTTTTAAGATTTGTTTTAATGTTTATGTTGTTTGACAATTTTGGTAAAAATATTACACATATTATAAAAACAATTTGTATAAAATTTTAATTTTTAAAACTTATTACAACTCTAAAATTTACATTTTTTCTTGGTATTTTTTATAGTTATAATTTAACCAAAATTTGAGTTTTTTTATTTATTATATGTTCAAAAAACCATAAAACCAATTTAATTTGTTTGTTAAAAGTAAAAAAAATTAGCATAATATGGAAAAAAACAATAAAACAATAACTATTTACAAGTTTTATCACATTTAAGAAAAATAGCACAAACAAATTCACAAAACAGTAAAAAATCAAGAAAATACTGTGAATGTAAAGCATTTTGAATAGAACATTGCTGTTATAATACATGAAAATTATAATGGAAATTGTTTATTATGTTTGGTTCTGTTTATTTTATATTTTATTAATTTCTTAACTCTTTTTATCTTGTGTATCTTGTCTTTACTATTTTTTTGTATAAATTATGAATCTTTTTCTAATAAATCTGACTCTTTTATTTTTAATTTTAATAACAAAAAGAATCTCGTCTTGGCAAAAATTGTTTATAGTACAAGTAAATATCAAATTGTATGTTTTTACAATGATGGGTGATAATTATAACATAAAAGAATATGCTGAGATTAGTGGAACAACTTCAAGACTCAAATCTTTGATACTGGTGCCACTTTATGTTTCAGCTTGACAAATTAAAAGTATTTCATGTTATTGAATAAGAACTATTTTTTTGATTAAGCTTCAGATCTGTCGAGGCTTACATCGTTATCATATATGATGTAAAAATAGGGACGTTCATTAAAAGATGCAGGCACGGCTGAAATATAATTATTTTATAATTCACAATATATCATTCCATAATCTAATTTAGTATTACTGAAAGTTTACAATGGTAACCTTGATCAAATCTTCTTTTTTGAACGAAAGATAATCCATAGAGCACACCTTAAAATCTCGTTCTGACAGAAGGATTGTGCATTTCGTGAATCCATCTTTGGAGATGAGATACAAAAAAGAAAATAAAACAAAGTGGGACGCACGGTTGTCTTGCCAATTTTTTTGCCAACTGTGTATGATAAATCTCTATTTATTTGAATCAAATTCTGTTTATTAACAGCTACATTTATCTAACTTAATTTCCTATCAATTATATTAAAATTTAAAAAATTCTAGAGCGAAAAACAGCCCAATGATCGCGAAAACATGACTAAAGTTTCCAACATTTAAAGCCAAGGCAGTTGCAGCTGAAGCTGTAGTTTTAGTTGAACTAGAACTCGAAGCTGAAGTAGTTTGGTTTCCATTTCCTTTGGATTCAGTGGATGATGCATCAGTCGTAACGCCATCTGTCGTTTTATTCGACGAATCAGTGGATGATGTAGTTGAAACAGAAATGGACGTGTTTGGTACAAGAGTCGATAGGGTTGGGGTTGATCTGTTTATATGGTAAACATTAAATTTGAAAATTAAAAGTTTTGCTTAAAATTGGGGATCATAGTTCAAATTTGAATACTTACGTAGTGTTGGAATTAGTTTTTGTATCTGTCGAATTATTTTTAGAATTCTCATTTGTTGTGGCATTTGTTGATTTGGTTGAGTTTGGGAGTCCGGTCGAGAGGCTTTGAGTAGTAGTACTAGTAGTAGTAGTAGTAGTAGTAGTAGTAGTACTAGTAGTAGGAGTAGTACTATTATTACTTACACTGTCACTAGAGAACATTGGAAGAGATTTTGAGTTTTAATTCAAAACCAAGAACGTCATGAGTATTTTGAATATTGAATTTGAGTCTAAAAGAGAGTAATCGAGAAGGAAACGCCAACGTTAAGAAAAGAAGAAACTGAAAAAATGGAATTTACGATAATGAAGGAAAAGGATTAATTTGAGTTGTAAATGGGATTCCCGTTATGATTGAGGAGCTTAACGGAATGCCCCCCACGGGTGGAAATATCCTTGTGTGACGATGGAAGAAAAAAAGAAAGGGAAGACGCGAATACGAAATATATTTTTTATTTTAAGAGTTAAACGAGAAAAATAATATCGTTCAAAATATAAAATTTATCAAAGTAATTTAATTTCAATGGATTTGAATTAGTTAGCTCGATTGTTACAATACCTTGGCGTTTGAGCAAATGAGTTTTTAAAGGCGGCGAAAGCGAAGAAAGTGAGAAACGTCAAGAAAAAAAGATTCAAACGAGCCATATTGTGAATTTAGAGATTTTAGATATATTTGTAAAGTTTTCAATTAATCGTGTTTAGATGACATTCACGAAAAAAAAGCAAATTCCACCTGTCTATATATATATACAAAAAAAACAATTATTTGAAGTTTTTTTTGGTTCCCTTGTTAAACAAGTAATCTTTTGACTGTTTTACCAATGTCGTTTCATTTTAATCATTGAATTACATTTTACATATCCACTTATGTGAAATAAATCCTCATTCATACACACAGTTGTTTTGCCAGTTCTCTCCTAAATCTGCAGGAATGTGTGTTACTTTTCATTATGAATGGTTACCTTGGCTTGGCTTGGCTTCTAAAAGTTCTATAAGCAGGGGGCATGTCGTTGACTAAATGCTATTGAAACATCATGGGAAAAAAAGGCATAAAATCAAGGTAGAATGTTGCATAAAATGTCTTTGTTATTATCATGCCCCCATGAATTACGCCTGGGTACCATTGTAAAAATCAAGAATTAATAGCTGGGATAATATATCGAGTACATCAAAGAAAAATATATTCTTTCTTCTTATGAGACCCTGGCATCAATAACACTTCAAGTTTTTCTCTTTAGAATTTATTACCTTATCCAAGAGTTCTAAAAAGAATTTTCAGTTTACTATTGATAGTTTCGATTTTTTTCTAAATATATTCTCCCATTAAAAAAAATGATCTTTTATCTTGCTCATAATTATTTTCATAAAAACGACTTTATAACGAAAATTTAGCAATAAACTTTCTTAATTTTCTTTTAATATTAATGCTTAAATGCTTGAAATAACAATAAAAATTCATAAATTTGTATAAATGTTTAATATATAAATTTTCTTGATTTTGTAATTAATAATAATAATAATAATATTATTATTATTAGATTCTAATTTTTGATTAAATTAATATTAAAACCCAAATACAAACTTTAATAAATAATTTTAAAAAAAAAAGCCAATATTAGAAAATAAATAATTTTAATACCATATATGATAGATAATAAGAAATCTATTTTATGATTATCGAGCCTCTAAAATAGAAAGTTTCTTTCAGTTTTTAGCGCCTATATACTGCACCAAGTCTAGTCACAACAAAATGCTGCGTGCCGCACTGAAATTTGGGCTGCAAGTATTACATAATAAGTAATATTGATCAAAGCCTTAATTCGGTTGTGATGTGATATATTTTATGCCAAAAAGTTCATCTAAGCTATGCGCGAGAGAAAAATAGATTGACAATAAAGCTTGAGCAACATTTTCGAGTATTTAAAATCTAAATTTAATAAATTAGGATTATCTGCAATACAAGCCATTTTTGCAGTAAAGAAATATAAGGTCTCATAAAGGAATTTTAGAATGATATTTTAAATTAAATTATTATATTAATAATTTTTAAAAATATAATTCTATTAGTTTATTATTTAAATTAAAATTTTTTAGTAAAATTTTGAATTTTATTTTTTTAAAATTAATATATTATTGAATGCAACTAGGCTTGGTACACCATATAACAGTATAAATAATCAACAAAAAAAAAATTTATTTGTTCAAAAACTAATAACTATTACCAATAACAATTAAAGATAATTTTACTTAAAAGTCAAAAAATATAGAAAAAATTATAAAAAACTTTAGTAATAAGATGATTTTATTTTTGAATATATTTTTACATTCAAATAATAAAGTAGCTGTTTTTTGTATTTTTGTAAATATAAAAATTAATTTTAAACTTGAATTAAAAAAATTTGTAATAATTAATATTAAATTTAATGCTAATAACAAAAATAAAATTCTTTTGAACTTTAAGTCAAATTAATTTGCTTTTATAATTATTAAAAAAAATTTATGCTTTAAATATTTATCTAAAAAAAAATTCAATAAAAAAAATATAAATAATTAGAAAAATGTTTTTATTAGTAAATAGTTTTTATTTTTTTTAAATTTTAAAAAATTATTAAATTTATATATTAGTTAAAATTTAGTTTGAAAAAAACCATAATATTAATGGTTTTAATATAAATTTATTCAAATTTTTTATTATTTACTCTAAAACTAAAAATAAATATGTTTAAAAAAACTTAAAATTAAATGTTTTATTTATTAAAAATAATTTATTTATTATTTAAAAATAATATTAAATAAAGTATTAATTTTAAAAATATTTAAATTTAAATTTTTTAAATTTTTTAATAAACTGTTTTATAACCAAAATTTCAACTTAATAAGTTTTATAGTCTATTATTAATTATAGAATTTAATTTAAATTTATACTTAAAAATTTATAAAAAATAGATTGTTTAATTAGAAAAAAATCAAAATTTAATATAAATCTACTTAAAATTCTTTTTAAACAAAGTATTATATTATTTTTTATTATATAATTTAAGATTTTTTAAACAAATACAAATTAAAAAATTGACTTTAATATTATTAATTTTTTTAAATAACTAAAAAAAGTATAAGTTATATTTAATTTAAAATACTTAATTGTTGTATTGTATTAAATTATATATAAATAATAATAAACTATATGTTTTACTTATTTTTATTACATATAATAATAATAATTTTAAATTAAATTAAGTTTTTATAAACAAAAAACAAATAATTTTAATAATTATTTAAAAAAGATATTAATAATATTTTTTACATAATTAATATAATTAAAAATTTAATAGTAATTTATAACATTATTATCTTGTTATTTTTAGTTAATAATTTTAAATATTAATTTATGATGCTCAGTTTTTTTAATTGATAGTTATAAAAAATTTAACAAGAAAAAAAAAAGTATTAATTATGATATTTCTTTTATAAGAACATGTATTATTAAAACTTAAAAAAATATGAATTAATTCTGAACTTTTATCAAGTCTAAATTAAAAAATATCCTTCCTTGTAATATTATCAGTGACCCCTAATAAAATTAATTTTCTTTTATGAATTAGCTGGAATAATTCAGAGATTTTATGAAGTGATTACCTTTAGGGATGCTAAATACCCATTAAAATTTAGTCTGCGTCAACTCAGATGGCGTAGTATCGAAAACTTATCAATTTATCTCCCCATAAAATAATTGATATTGAAACTTATAACCAATGAAAAATTTCAATCGGAGGCCACTAATAAAGAAACATGAAAATGGCAACGGCTCTACCTCAAAGAACAAAAGAATCAAAGAGAAATATCGATCGTTGATTTTATGTTTTATAATCAGAATTTTATGTTTGTCCTAAATAAAAAATACATGTTATAAAAGTTTTCTCACGTATTAGGAAGCCTCTGAAATGGGAGGGGATATATTATAGAGATCTGATTTACGGATTAAATGGTATTTTTATCTAGAACTAGTGCTGCTAATTTAATTTAGGGATTAAAGATTTACAATTTTGTTGTTTATATTTATTCGTTGCCTTCAAAGACGAGAACATCATAATCATTTTGACGAAGTTCACTTTGCTTATATCCAAAGGATCCACCGTCCGCCAAATGCTAAGGTTTGATTTCAAAAACTCAATTAGACAAAGAATGCAAAATTTATCAACTTGCTAAGATAATAATGACATATGGCTGAATTTACCCTGCCAGCTTTTCCATAAATCCAACCATGACCAGCTGGATGAGGAAATCTAGCGACATACAGTTCTTTACCATCTCTTTCGTAACCAGCCCTGAGGGGAATATTATTTTGTGGACGAACTTCACCATGGCTTTTTATGCGTTATTTTAAATTGGAGGAAATTTAAAGATGATAAAAATCATTTCGAGATTGAATTCTCCAATTATAACAAACAAAATTGTAATTAAACAATGGGACTTACAATGCCTTCCATTTAAATTGATCCTGAGCTTGAGCTGTAGAAGAAAGACTACCGCCGATATTAGCTGAAAGAACCTTGTAATGTTTCAAAATGACCTCCTTGCCACCATAACCTATATGTAACCCTTGATTGGTGACATATCCCGGATGCAATCCACCCTCATATTCACCAACTCCAATATGTTGACCGTCGTAGACGAAAGCGTTGCCACCAGTGTGACCATCACTTTGGTCTTTCCATACAGTTGCCCAGTGATCTTGAGATACTGGCGAAGAGAGAGATTGATCTGCCATTTTAATTTCAGGTGAGGTCCTGTAGAGAAATCACACGGTATATATAAAGATCACCAGTCAAAAAAAGGGCTAGACTATCAGATACAAGGCGTTTTTATTTAATCTTCCAGCCCAAAGTTGGTCAAACACACGGACCACATCCAGTATGATGACACCATTTAAGGCCAAAGTTGCCGGATTATTTGTCTTGGCAATCTCTTTTACAAATTTTATTATAGAATAATTATTGAAATATGCTGTAAACATTACGCCATTATAGATCTGATCTTTAGATAATCAAAAATTAACAACGAAAAAATATCAATAAATTAAAAATAAAATATAATAATAATAAAAGAGTATTCTTGGTCCGGATATATTAAAAATCCACTTTTTCACAAAGTTAAACAATTTTTTTAACATATTATTAATAAATATTTAAAACAAGTAGATTTTTAAACAATCTCTTTAATCAATAATTTATAAAATATAATGTATTATATTCAAGTTTTTACTTTTAGTTGACATATTTAAAAAATTTTAGCAAAAATTTTAAATTACAAAATCAAAAAATACAATTGTTTATAATTATTAATTTTATTATTATTGTAAATACAATTAGATTAAAAAATTTAAATTTTAATAATAATAATTTATTTAAATACAATATATATATATTTTTTATAATAAATATAGTTTATGTGTTTTTTATATATTATTAATTACTTAAATTAATTAAAATTATATTATATAATAATAATAATAATAATAAATTTTTATTAAAAATTAATAACAAATTTGTTTATTAAATATATATTTATATTTTATTATGTTTTTAATAAAATATAATTTATTATTATCTTAAATATACAATAAATAATTATTATATAAAAAATATGACTTATAATTTTATAATATATAATCAGTTATTTAAACCAATTAAGACTATATTATATACTTATATTTTTATTGAATATTAAAAGATTTAACAATTTTAGCAAAATTAAACTAAAATTTAAAACAAAACAATTATAACTTTTATATTCAAAAATTAATAACAAACCAAAAACAAAACCAATTAAGTAAATATTATGTGTGTTTTTTAATATTAAATAATTAATTTTATTCAAAACCACAAAATACTTATTAATTAAACTTTTTTTTACATATTTTTTTATTATAATTAAACACTAAATTTTTAAATAAAACCAAATTAAAAACTTTATATTATTTTTTAAAATCAATTTTTTAACAAAATTTATATATAAAATATTATTTATTTTAATTAATAAAAAGCATTACAGAATAAAAAAATTAATAACCAAAGTTTTAACATATAATTTCTATATCTTAAAAAACTTATTAATAATAAAATTTCTTTTTAATTATATAAAAAAGTAATTCAATATTTTTTTCTTTCTGTACTAAATATAAAGTTTAATAATACTTATTATATTATTTCTTTTTTGTTAATTATATTTTGAATTTGTCATATTATATTATAATTATATAAATTTAAACAATTTGTAATTTTTTTTATTAAATATATATTTTAAAAATAAACTTTTATTTTTGAAATACAAATAATAAAATTTAATTATATATTTTAATTTTATTATTTTTATAAGACCAAAAAATTATTATAACTTTTAAAAAATTTATATTTACATTATTTATATATATTTTATATTTTATTATAATTTTAATAATACCAGGTAAAAAATTTTTAATTACAAGTTTTTTGTCATAAAACACATTTGGCTTTTGCATTTTCCAATTAAAAAAAATCATTATTACCAAGTTTATTAATAATAGCTTTTTAACTAATTTTTTTTAAACTAAAAATTTTTTATATTTTTAGTTAACAATATTATTTCCAAATATTTATAAGTTTTCTTGGCTTTTTGTTGCTCCAATTTCTTTGCCACTAATTTTTAATTTAATAGCATTAACGGGGTGGCTGGTCACACGCAGACAGCGAATGAGCTGCGCCTAATATGTAATATTCCTTGTTGCGTGTTCTTAGATCACACTTAGTTAACGCATAAAAAAAAAGTTTCGTGTCCATTCTATAGTTAATCTTACATAAAAGCAGAATATAAAGAGGCGTGTCACAATATTCTATTTTTAGTGATTATCATTAGACCTGTCTTATTTTATTTACACGTTCCTGAAATTTTTTTTTGAATTTGTTTCGCTAGTCACCTTTTAGGTAGTCTTTTGGTTTAAACTGCTTTCACTAATAAAATACCTTGCGATTTCTCATCATGGAAGCGGAAATTCGGTGCAACATTGTTCTATGCCGTAAAGTCCTCAGCTCAGAAGGACGTGCTTGCGTCACAACTTGCTCCCGTAATATACTGTCGCTCTGCACTGATTTCTTTGGCGATCTCTTGCTAATTCTGGATCTTATTATTTCCTTTGGCTTCCTGTTTTCCAGACATATTTTGTGGTATGCTTCTTTTTATGACTGGATTTGAACTAGACATCATATTAACAGTCCAGCATCGATTTTTTCGTGATAGTTGACTGCGCGAATAAAGCCTTCTCTTCAGCCTTGGTATGTCCAGCGTGCGAAACTAGTTTAACAGAAAAGTATTCATTTGCTTTTTTATATTCTTTGTCAAGCTGATCTTATTCTACGTTGCAAATATATATCTGATTTATTCATGCATTCGTGCGCTCCTATATTTTAAATAGCGATGATATTGTATTTGCAGACTTGAATCCTAATGAAGATTATAAATCTGTAGGTGATTTCATTCAATTTTTCTCTAATCTATTTCTTTGCGATAGGTTTTTATAATTTGTCCAAAAAATCATTTATGACTTGATCATAAGTCCGTTCTTTCAGGCCTTCGCCCCGATATCGTTATGGAAATCTGCACTCGAGCTCTCTCTTTCTGGACTTATCAAACTACCCAGGAAGCGTGTTTTCAGGAAATTTTATATAAAAATCTAGAGGAAAAGTATACTCAAATCGAGAAAAATTTACAAGGAGTGATGAGAGACGCCCAAGCCGAAATCAACAGTGAGTTTTAATTATATATTAAATAAATAAAATTACCAAATACTCAACTTTATATGTAATTCTCAGCATTGAGTGATAGAGTATCAGGTAAAGATCCTATTGATAATTTAATTCATGTCTTCCACAAAGGTCATCGCCTTAGATATCTTTCTGTTTCTACAATAAAGCCTTACAAAAAGATATTGAACTCGAAAAACGAAAAAGTCATGACCTATCGGAACAACTGCAAGAAAAAGGAAGACAGTTTTCAAAGTTACAGGTTGATTTTATGAATATCACTCTTGATATGGGTTCCACTTTGCCAACTATTTAGATTATTTCTTAGGTGATGTATGACAAACTCAAACGTCGAACTTTAGTTCCAGCAATGCAACAGACGATACAGAATGTGGTTAGTTCTGGCGCTGCAAATGGGGCTACCGGAAATAATCTTGGTATCAATTGTAACTTAGGGACAAGGAAGGTCCCTATTGCTGTGGTAGGGTGATTTTTTGCCAATGAAATAGTTTTATAAATGTTTTCATTTTTCTTGATTTGAAATATTTATTAAAACAGCAAGCCGGGATAAATCGAAGGCCATTCGCAGAAAATCTTGTTAATCGCCCCAATCATAATTCACAAATCTGGAATACTGGTTGTAAGAACGGTGGCCAAGGTATAATTCATAATATTATGGTTCTCGTTTGTATTCTAATACTGCTTTAATCAATTTACTGAGGGACCAATTTAAACAGAGAATTTGCAAGACCCGTTTTATGCCCAGCAACAAAACTGTCCCTCTAGTCTTAACCGAAATCAGTCACAGCATCCCAAAGGTTATTCCTCATACCACGGAATAACATCTAGCGCTAACATGGGCAATGATAGCTTTTCTACTAATCTAGCAACTGCTGGCACAAGGCGAGACTCGAATTCATTTCAACAAAAAGGTAGATATTTTGGTCTTATTAAGATTTCTACTGAAGTAGTTTTTTTAATATTCAGTTTATTTCTAATAACCTTAGCTTCTGTCGGTCAATCTCGAAATCGATTCGCCGTTGGACAAAATACAGCCATGGGGATGACACCGAACGGAGGCATGAGAGGATAAAACCTCTAGTATTTCTTAAATTTTCTGCTCGTTTTTATTTAATGTAATCATATTACTGTTTTGGGGTCGAGTGTTTGACAACTATAGTAATTTGTAGGAAACTGATTCGCTTAGCGTTTATATAGGTGTTTCATGTGATCGATTAATTGTAATTAAGACTTCATACTCAAATAAAAGGAAATAGGATGTAAATAAGATACTTGAGCAATTTTGTTCAAGCATCTTTAGAAATTCAACTTGCTTTGAAGTTTGGAGGCCAAGGAGCTATACAAATGATTTCCGAGAAATAAAGTATGTTCCTTGTTCTAATCCCTTAGATATTAATAGTCTTTCATTTGGATTTATGAGCCTAATTGGCTCATGAGGCGCGCGAAATATGAAAAAAAATTAAACATGATCTCGTTTCAACCCACTTAATCCTCAACCTATCCTTGAATGAATGCCTGGTGTAATGGGAGGTTTAGGTGAATTTTTTATTCCAGTGTTAGGTACGAAAGATTTTCTATAATATACGGTATCTTCTTTGATGCTGATCACTGGATCGTGCCTCTATCCTGTTAAGTTGCATTAAGGCAAGTAGAACAGCATTAGTGTTGGCCGTAGCACCTAGAATTTAGTAGAAAATTAGTTTTCAATGTGTATTGATGGAGAAAACCCATATCAATACCTACCGCCAACTTCATGAACTAACTCGTCATAGGTTATTTCATCATAAATTACATCTTTATATTCTGGCAAGTCTTGGTACTCTGTTGGGAGAAATTTTTAAGAAAAATATTTACTGGAAAACCAATCGAATATGATCGGTACCTCTAATCAACTCGTTGATATCATCTATAACTTGATTGAGGTACTAGATTTACGGACATAATTTATTAATAAATTCAGTGAAAAGCTCTGAAATAAATCAGTAATGTTTACTCACTTCAACTGGAACTTGAGAACGAAGATATCCCAATGCCTCCATTTCATGTGGTTCAATAGTAGGTATTTGAACGTATCTTGGTGCGAAAGGGTCTTCAGTTTGAGAAAATAATTTTCGCTTTTGAGAAAGTGAAGAGTTGCGTTTCGGTGATATCTCATCATTCATAGTCGTCGATGCAACACGTGATGGGGTCGAAAATATTTCTAATTGAACGGAGTGATCAGTTGGAGTTTCGTCGTACCTAATGATTGAGAATACAGATATTTGTGAATTAGTATCTTTGATATGAACAGACATGTCAAAAAACAACCAGAGAACCTAATAGCGTTACGATTTTTGTTTGCACGTGCTGACATTGGAGTACCTTTTTTGAGAAAAAGGACTAAAGATCTTAGCAGTTTTCCAATAATCTCAAGATTTTACTTTTTCATATACGCACCATCCTTTAGCAATGCAAGAGCACGATTCGAAATACCGAAACTTTCAAGGGTAGGACTGTCTTGTTCTTCCATAATAAATTTCCTGGTAAATACTTTATTTACAGGAGGCGTAAGCAGTTCGAACTTTTGCGGGCGAATTTCCGGTGACACTGGAGGATCAATGCTAAGACTATCAATGGGAGCGTTAGAATAGGATATTATTTCTTTCATAGAATTTTCAGCATTTTTGTCTATGCGATTAGGAGATACTGGGATAAAAAATTTACAAAAATGATTACAGCATTCATGATATTGTTATATGAAAAGTATCATGCCAAGAAAATTTTTACCTTCATATCCAAAGCTCCTTAATCGATTTTCTAATAATCCAATGTCATTTTGAATCTTTTTTAGCGGCAAAATCATAAATTATGATCTTTAAATTGGGTACTTTCGGAGTGTATGTATTTGTCCAAGTAACAAACCCTTAGATAAACGGCGTCAACCGCCAAAACCATACTATTCATAGAATGTTTCATATTGGGAGTTCGCTCCAAAGCCAACGCGTCTTTCATCATCACTTTTGTTTCGGTCAAAATTTCTTTTAGGGAGTTCTCCTGATGTCCAGAGTACACAGATAGTGCGGGATTCTCAATAGTAGCTCTTAACAAAATCGTGAATTTTAAGAATGCAAGTGTTTTTTTTGGTAATGACGCGTCCAGAATTAATGGCTCTTTACCTCAGATCATAATAATCTTGTTCAAGCTTTCTGCTAAATTGACCGAGCTCTTCAAAGAATTGTTCCATTTCGCGTGTTGTGTTTGTCCGGAATGCACCTGATATAAAGACATACATAATTAGAGTCGCGAATATGTGATATGATAAAAAGTCGGTCACATGAGGCGATCGACAGTATCAATTTCTTTTAGCTTAAATAGAGGTTTGATTTGTTGTTCTTTTTCTCTAAAGTTGTTATACTATACTTGCTCTTTCGAAGTATTTTTGTTGAGTACAGATGAAATCCTCCTCTATGGAATCAAAGCCCGGCCTATTCACCTTATTACTTTACCTTAAACATTTCATTACGTCTTTTCAAACTACAACATATAAACCTATACAAACGGAAATATTCAAAAAACCTCATATGACCATCACAAAAAAATTTGAATCTTAATTTCTAATATCTTAATGATCCACCGAAGATAATGTAGATCACCGTATGTGAGAAAACTAATAAGTGTAAACTTATGAAGGAAAATTATGAATCCTTGGCAAGTTCCCTCAAGTAATTATCTTAGCAATGTAATAAGGCCTCAAACAGAGCCCGGTCTACAACAGAACATATGAGCATAAAAGAGTAATTTAAGGCCGCTTAAAACTTACTGAAAGTACAGGAATGATTTATATTAAATTCAGTATGTGGCTTCTTTATTTGGATAACCATTGCCATCACTGACATGATTGAAGATATCTTACAAAAGCCATAATCAAATGTCAACTTTTAATATGGTCCATATCTTAGGAATCTTTGACACATCGTTTACTGATAAGCTGAACTACACTGTAGATTAATCTCATTAAAATTTAGCTGCCATAAACCCAATAAATTTTGCATACAAATCTCTACGTGGTACCTTTTTTGTAGAGCTTTCATCGTATATACTTTCCTTAATTCTTTTCTGAACTACATCCCAGTCTCCTTCATCTAATATAGAGGGTTTTTAATGATCCTTGATTAAAGATTCTTCGTTTAGTATTTGTGTAACTGTTAGTGCTTTTTTCACCACAAAAAACTTTCAATATAACGAGGCGTAATGGGATTGAGGTGGAAATTTGGATAGGCTCAGGATCAGAGAAAGAATAGGGTAGCGAGTGAATAACTAGATTCAGAGATTTATTATTAATGAATAAGGTTAAATTTGATTCAATTTCCTAAAAGAATTTACCCTGCCCATTATATCGTTTCAACACATTTTTCTCTAATGAGCGGGACGCAGGCGCCTATCATTGTTGCGGAAGTATGTTCCCCTTTCTCAGGAGTCAACAGGGCTCTCCAGAGCTTGCCATGCTGCCTGCCAGTGGTGATTTAAAGGAAAATAAAAAGATGCTCGCCTCAAAAACATTAAGGAAATGTTGAACCGTTTGTTACTCTTGTTTCGATCCTGTTCTATCAAGTATTTCAAGCACTTTTAGAGTCTTTGTGCCTCCAGGCAAAAATTATTTTAAAATCATATTGGGCTTTAAAAAAGGATACATCTAAATTTATACGTTGTAAATGGTTAAAAACTATTAATTGCGAAAGTACAATCTATGTCAGTTGCATGATACACGTGACTTATTAGCTAATTTAAACTACACTTTTTTTTAACGCATATCTTTGTTTACAAACCTATTCCCATTCAGAAGTTTTTCTTATAATATGCCAAAAGGAGGGAAACCAGAAGAAGTTTTATGCAAACTTCACTATCGTGGTATGTGTTTGTGAGTCTTTATTATGTTAATTATACCAAATACTTTAATAACGCTAAACTCTCTTGTTAGAATATTGGGAGAAACACTATTTTAATTGGGTCAGTATTTTTCACAAGAGTGAAAAAGAGTGTCTGGTTTAACATTCCTTTCTATGATTCATGTTGTTTTTTACTGATTTAGCATTTATTGCATATTTTTTTTATCTATTAATAGGCATGTAATTCAAGGATCCGCAATTAACTTGTTCCTCATGAGTACTTAATATCTGCTTCGGATATTGCATTATACCGAAAGACGCTTGAAGAAATGCGACATCACCACACGGAAGAGCGATCGCAACGGGGTCGGCATTTGTCTTCTATGCTCATGTCGCGAGCTGAAGAACCGTGAAACATAATCATGACCTTTAGGACGCTATGTAAGAGAAACTTGACAAGATTCCTGCTACTTCTGTGACTATTGCTGATGTTATTCAGCCTCTGCTCCCCTCAAATAACTAATAATCAAAAAATCCTAACAGCTCACTCCAATTTATTCACTTATGAAGCGGTCCCTCAATGTGGCAATAATCGTTTAGAATCTTCGTATTACCCTTTTAGAAATCTACGATAGTTGGGATTAATTCTACTTCTAATTAAAGAAGCCGAATATTACTTGGGACTGAATTGTAACTATCAGACAAGGAAGGATATTTTTAAATTGTTCACTATCTCTTGGCCGGTACTGTGATAGCATTTGGCATCTAAATTGCCTGCTTGAATAAATTACCTCATGATTTTTTTTAGAATGAACTTCAGCCTCAAGGAGCCCAAGTAAATCGTTTCAAATATTTGAATCAAACCCTTCATTATAACATCTTTGAAATTTCTCATCGCAAAAGATTTGATCATCGAGAATGAGAATTGTAGAAGGCAATCACCTGGTTTTTGTGGATTTTTGGACAGGTCAATCCCAAATATGAAGATCCTAACAAAAACAATAGTCGATACTTGCTCGCGGCTGAAAAATCTAATAGTTTTTTTGAAAATTGATTTGCTCAATGAAGAAACTAGTAAATTAGTGATACCCAAAACTTCAAAGGAAGGATTCCTCTTTATTATGGTTGCAAATATTTTTAGTCTTTACCAATTTCAGCCCATAGTCGAGAAATCATTCTTCATCCAATCAAATTGTATCCTCATTCTGCCTCTATCCAGTGGAATACTTTGTGATTCGCTCGTTGGAAGTCTAGAAATTTGTACATACTTTCAACACTTTTTTCGCTTTGAAGACGCTATGGAATCTACTGAAACAGTAAAAGAATCTACCGTTGCTGCAATAAGACGTAAAGTTTCCATAAGTAGTTCCATGAAAGGAACACTGACTTCGGATGATGGTCTTGGAATAAAATCAACAAGGTCTAATACAACGACTGCTTCTAACCCTACAATCACTACAACTACAACCACAACCAATAATTCTTCCGGAAGAACAAAGTTAGACCGTATATTTTCAAGGCGACCTTCAGTATCAGGCTCTAGCAGTACCACGAAAAACTTTCTATCTGATATGAAGTTGACCCGTGCTGATAGTACACCAACTAAGAGATCTACTCCTCAAATTCCCAGCGAAATGACTTCGTATTCCCACCAACAACCTCGTACAGCAGGAGCAAAACTGCGAAAACCAACTCGGCCGCCTAGTGGTCAATATTCTTCTCCGACTTTAGGTACCACCGAAGAAGAACCATCCACCGAAAGCAATGATCAGACAGTTGGGGACCACAATAATAATCATAGCATAGCTAGGAAACTCACACTTCCTGTTGGCACCTCAACAAATAATTCTAACCGCAAAACAAATAATTTATTTTCTTTGGACATTGGGAATAAAAATGATAAGGAATTAGCCAATAAAGTGAATGCCCTAAAAGATGATAGAATGGAAAAGCTTTCGAAGAAAGCAAAAATATTTTTTGATCCGAGATCAAAGCCAAAAGCTAGGGCTGCTTCGTTGTGGGGCTTTATTGGTAAATATCTTACTGAATTTCATAAGGAATGAAAAGGAGTAGGGAGAAATTAATTAGATGGCCTATCACAAAAAATTATGATTTTTTATCAACTAGATGCAGCCAACGAGTTGGATCAGGCGCAATTCTTTCAGGACAATGCTGACGAAGTTTTTGACGTGACTTACAAAGCATATATCAGCCAGGTCGATAAAATAAAAGGTTCTAATAGAATGATTAAATCTTTCTTATTTTCTCTCAATTTATTAAATTAACTCTATTGATAATTTGATTTGGGATCAAACCATAAAAATCCAGACAAATCAGATAGGGTCCCATCATTTTCGGGGAAAGAATTTATAAATTTATATAAAATTCTTGTCTTACTACGAAAGATTTTCTTATTTTTGCCTGATTTGATAAAACAGGGCTGGCAAAAAACTCAAATAGGTAAACCTCTTTCAAAAATAGCTTTCATCATCTCAATTTTATAACAAATCTTCACTATTCCATTTTTTTCTCTGTGCACGTATGAAATTGTACTTATAATACGTAATCTCAATTTGTCAAATATACAAGCTGATATTCTGACGCATCTCCTTGACCATAGCAATCATCCACGTGTGCGAAGTCAAGGATTTAATTTATTATTATTATGGCTGAATGATCAGATAATTGAGTTAACAGAATGTATAAACCTTTATAAAAATTCCATATCATTGGATTTGTTTCTGTATGATCAGATCAATAATGTAGAGCAGGCAGTAAAAAATCATGAAAATTACGGATTATCTGAACTTGGTCAGGATTTAATCAGATGTAAGTTGTATATTATTGAAACTCTTTATTGTATTCTCAAAAATTTTCATCCATATTTTTGATTTTAGCCGATGACCGGGGTCCATTATATCAAAACCCTTATCCACCTACATATAATGATGCTGTAACTTTGTTGAAGATAGCTTTATCCGGTATTGCCAGATTAGCTCATGTGGCAGCAGGATCAATACTTCCTCCCGAGAATTATGATTTTGCCATGATGGACAATAATATTCAACCCGATAATGGGATCGCGATAGGAATCGGGATTGATGCTGCGTTAGAAGCAGCAAAGTTTCAATATGATTTGCTAAAAAAGTATTATCTTGTAAAATTATTTCCTGCGTGTTCTAAGGAAAAAGGTAATTTTAATCTTTGAATTTGTGATGTAATTATTATAGTCATAATTAAATACTTTCATTTTCTTTGGATCTATTAAATATTAGTGACAGGTTTTGATTGTTGCCCGCCAACCGTTTTACGAGCGCTGATACAATTCTTCATTGATTACTGCCTGGACAATAATTTTGGATCTTCAGAACATGTTACTTCTTTTCCATCACCTGCAACCCCTATCTTAAAATCGATAGTTTTAGCACCAGAAAATCGTGAGTTTGCACATGAAATTATACGACAAGCGTTATTATTGCCGGCGGGCATTTCATCCACAAAAGATATTGTTCGAGGAGCTGTACATATTGTTGGAGTATGGATTTTGAGCGGGGTTCGTATAAAAATTCACCGAAATCTTGGCAGTTAGATTTGAAATAATTTTTAAAATAATACTATAACAAATAGGAAGAAGAAAGACCTGCTTTCTTACGTAAGACAATATCACTTTCACCACTACCTGTAACGAATAATTCTTCACTAGTCGGCAACTGTCAAACCATCGAAACCTCTAGTAGCACCCTTTCGTGTGCTGCGAGTTATGCCGATGCAAATATATATCTTCGAAGATATATTAAATTGCTGACTTACGTTTTTAATGATCATTCGATGGCTTCACTTGATATCGGGATAACTAATCTTGAAGTGGAGGCTCAGATATCCATATATCGTGATGTATTGTCGCTTTATCGATCAATAATGGCTGAAGGACCTATCGAACTTGAAACCGAGACTTGGTTCGTAAAAATTTAGTGCCCGATTTCGAGAATTTATAAATTGGTTTTTGCTTAGTCTAAAAATTGTTTACAGGGAAACTCTCTTGGCATTTCTCCTTGAAATTCAACAAAAAACAATTAATCAAAAAGAAAAGTATGGGCCCTTTCCTTCAACTTATCCTGCTAATGAGTTTGCTGATTATTTAATTGAGGTATTTAGGGATTAAGTAAAATCAGGATTTGAAATTCGACCATCCATAATCTTACACATACACATATGGGTATTTATCTGTTTGAATTAATCTAAATAGACCATATTAATCGCATATGTTCGATCAATGTCTACTCAATCTGATTTATGGCAAGGACTAGTCAATCAGATGCGCGAAAGTACCAGATGGTCACAAACCATTTTCCAATGGAAGGTAAGCGGAAGCCTGAGCAATAATTTATTTGATATAGAATCATTATTTTATTCACTTTTGTATAATCTGAATTTTTAATGATAGAAAGTCATGGATCGTTTAACAAAGATCTTATCAAAACATCTTTACAAAGTCGATCTTGAAGCTGTAGATTTGAATCGTCGTCTTTCTGAATTATCAAGCTCAGAACGTCATCGACGTCGACCCTCCAACAATCGGACTCGACATCTTTCGTTAAAAGGTTCACGGCATAAATCAACGGGAAGTAATTCATCTCGCGAGGAAGTTGCCTCACAGGACCAACAAATTCAAAAGAACTCGACTGATCACAAATCTAGTCGAAGGGTGACAAGCATACATCAGGATGATTCAAAATTGCTAGGTGGACCCACGTTGCTGCATTTTGTAAGCAATGGGTTTAATGGAGGTTCTTCAAATCATTCGGGAAGTATTGCTTCTGAAAACGAAGAAGATGAAGATCAGGAAGAAGATGAACAACTCTTTGGAGCCAGTAGTGATATGTCCATGGAAGAACACACCGGGAACAAGGTATCTAATAAACTTTTTCTGGGTGACTTTCTTTTATTTGCATATCGATTGTATTACTCAACCCTTTGTATTTTATTTAATCAAGTCAAACAGGACGTCAACCTCATCGGCCTTTTTTGCATTGGCTAATTTTAGCAGTGACAGGATCTCGCTTTCTTTGGGCACCTTTAAATCTCTTGAATTCACAAACATTGACGGACTACCTTGGAATGCCGAAAGCTCTTTGACCATCTGGAAAAAAATGTTATGTGCCTTGGGTAACGTGAATAAAATCCAAGTAAGCTGAAACATAAATTTTTTCTGAAATTTTTGATATCTGATAAACATAACGAGTCATCTTCAAAACAAAGATCCCACCCAATCATGCAGAAGCAATAAAAGGCCTTATTAATATCTGGGATACGCTTACATTGGTATTTACCATTTTGTACATTGACCATTTTCTAGTGTTCGCAACAAAAATTAATAATTTCTTCGCTTTGTAGACCCGCAAGAGTCAACCCTATAGCGATTTTCCATTACCATTGCTTCATGAATTTGCTCCCTGGTTTTTTGAAGCATGCGATTTGCCCATGTATGTAATCCAGGATTTTTCTAATGTAAACAAAAGCCATAAAAATTAATTAATCATTCCTAAATCCTCAGAACATTTGGTTCAGGTCGTTCATTTGCTTATGGAGCAATTTGCAAAATAATGTCACGTAAACAAGAACAAGATATTCCAGGAGCTTATTATGCTCATTTTTATCGAATATTACTCAAGGGCCTATCGGATAGTGATAACTCGATAACACATGCCATAATCAATAATTCTGCAAGACTATTTTCCCAAAATTTACCCGGATACAGTATCCTATTTTACACTTTTATTGAAAGCATCACCAATCTACTTACCAAACAAAATCGATCCCATGTACCAGAGGCAACACGACAAAATGCGATCACAATTTTGTGCTCCCTAATATGTGTTGTAAATCAAATAACGTCTGGTGAAATACCAGTAATAACATATTATCAGTTGGGAAATTTAAATACGGTTGATTATGAGGATTTCTCAGATTATCTTATTAATCGTTTGCCCTGCTCAGAGGTAGGAATAATAAAGCTATTTTGCATCTCATTTTTGAGTGATAATACCAAATCAATTTTATTATAGGTGAGATTCAATATCATGGAAACACTCATAAAATCTCTTGCCACCGAAGAAAGTATCCATAATTCTGACACGCATATCATGTTATTGCAAGGTATTTGTACACTCGCTTTTGACGAAATCACATCCACGTCTAGGTTAGCCTTTTTTTATTGACTCCTTAATTTGTTCAATTTTTTAATCATCAAAACTCAACACTTTCTCCATTGAATTTTTTTGATAGCCCTTCAAAAAATGTTATCAAACAATGTTTCGATGCACTATTCGATCAATTATACTGGAGTCACTTGCCAGTTGTTTGTGCGGCCGCAGATTGTTTAATTGTGTTTGCACAGAACTGTAGCATCACTTGGGATGATGATGGCGTGAGTTAAAAACGTTTAATATTGCTTCTCTTATGTGTTCTCAACTTCTAATTTAAATGGATATGTTTAGTTATATCTTATGATGGTTCAAGATGTTTTTGGTAATTTAATTGGTGCGCTTAATCATCATCTTAATTTACAAAAAGGAGCACAAAGAAATGGGAGAGGTATTTAAATTTCTGTATAATCATGCCGACACACATTGATTAAATCTGCTTCTGATCTATTCTAACATATTGCTTTATTTTCTGTAATCGTTAGGCTTTATTCTTGCCAAGCTATTTTATTGTCTTCTAGAATGGTTGATGGTATTGCCTCCAAAATTGTTTACCGACACCGAACTCTATCAGCTGGTATTTGAAGCGATCGATCTGGCTTTTGACGTCACTGGGGTTCGTAGGAAATCTAATTTCTTTTTCTTTATTTCCGCAATAACATTTGAATTAATTAAAATAACATTCAACAGACCGAATCGCCAAAACATCATGATAAATTGCTACCCATACCGCCAAATAAAAGCAGAGGTAAGCGTCACGGTAATGATGCTACCGTCAGGTTCAAGAAAGCTGAGCGTACCATCTGCTTATCAGCTAACCTCAATAATGAACATGGGGTTCATGTGGTCGGTGCTGATAGCATCGAAGATGCGGATCTTGTTAAGGTACATTTATTATTAAAAAGATCAGTAATTTTGTTCCATAAAATCATAATAAAAAATGTTATTTTTTAGGATGTAGCTGAATGTGTGCTTTTACACCTAACGCATCACCTCAATAATTTCGCTCCACTTCATGGCCCCGCAATGATCAGCAGGTGAGTTTTCCCCAGCCTCTTTGTATAGCTTATAAATTTCTATAACTCATTTAATTTGAATATAGTAACTTAATGGGACCTATTGGAAGCGAAACAAAGGATGAAGAAATTTCCTATCATTACCAATATTTCTCATTCAATGACACAACTATAATAACCCTTGTCGAGATGCCAGGTGAAGAAACATCAGGTAGAATATTTTTTCACATTTCAATTTCAACCACTGTAGATCAGCTCATATTATTTTAATTGATCCTTCAAATTCTTTGAAAGTGTCACGAATGATTGTTCGAGATGTTACCGGGCGCTATGCTTGGGATTCTAAATTATTCTATAAAGCTCATCGAGATAACTCATTGAATAATGGAATTGAGGAGCGAAGATATGTTGGGATGACCGATCAATTGGTCATTCGACCTGATATCAAAATTACCAAATTGCCTGAGATCAAAAAAGGGTAAGTTTTTGCTGATCTTCATTTACCTATCTTTGTGAAGTTTTTTGGGGCGTTCAATCGATCGACTGATTAGTTTCAAATTTACATTAGAGAATCTAGGAGTCTAATGCTAAATAAATTTGAATCATCACCCAAAATCACCAATACTCCTATTTCCACTGATCCGTTACCCTTACCAGTTTGGACAGTAGAAAACCAAGCAAATGACGAAAATATGCTGCAGAGGCTGCTTGAATTGTGAGATTTCTTTATTTATTCTTTTTAAAACTTTAATTATACAATTTACTTATCAATACCCCTTTTGCTTTTAGCGTCGGTGAACAGCATCCAGATTGTAGATTCTATCCTTCCGGTTCTAATCTTTCTGCTGTTGATGAGGATCCTGTTCTTTCAGTTATAGATGTCCAATTAGAGCGACATATACAAGAGGAAGCATGTTATCGTAGTGCCATGGATCCTCATGCGTGAGTTTCATCTTTTCCAAAAAAGAAAAGCCCTCCTGTCTCTAACTATTTTTCACCATGCTATTTTATCACAGAAAATCATGGTACGAATCGGTGATATTAATACGTAATAGGATCTTGAATATGCATGATCATAACAAAAGTATTGCCAAGATATCAAAGGTGCCACTTTATTCGCGTTCAACCTCTCATCTTTCACTTGGCGCTGATTTCTCGCTATGCAGGTCATTTCTTCCAGTTTTGCCTCCAGAAGCTGAAAAACCAACAGAACCATACCAACATTGTCGATTATTTTTGGGTCACTTTGGATGGCTTAGTCCTGAAACCTTGAAAGACAATGCTATCTATTTACTAAACAAAACCCCAGCCTTATATCGTGATATACGTCTTTTAGATAAAAAGCATCCGCGTGAAGTGGTGAAAATCGCACTCTTATATGTTGCTCCTGGGCAAGAGGATGAGCAGAGTATATTGCATAATATAAATGGAAGCTCAATGTATGACGAATTTGTGGCTAGTCTTGGGTGGGAAATTGACCTTGCGACTCACCCTGGCTATATTGGTGGACTGGAACGAAACTCGACCAATGGATCGACCGCGACATATTTTTGCACTTCAACAATTGAAATAATCTATCATGATGTGACTAAAATGCCAACCGACCCCACAGATCCGAAACAATTAAAAAAGAAACGACACATAGGGAATGATCACGTTCACATAATATGGAATGAAAATTACCGTGAATACCAACGAAACACTATCGGGGGTGATTTTGGCAACGTTCAAATCGTAATTACCCCTTTACCAAATGAAATGTTCTCAATTGATTTATCACGTGACCAAAAAATTCCTTTATTCGGACCTTTATTAAATGGGATGGTTGTCTCTCGAAACGTGTTGGGTACTTTGGTACGAATGACGGCAGTACAAGCCTTTCGAAATTGTTTGCACCACATAAACACCACGAATAATACAATGTATCAACATCCGTATATGGAGCGCGTTGTCGATATTACAAAGATAACGGGACGGCACAAAAATAACAAAAGTACAACTTACGAAACATTTATGTCCCGAATTTTCGTGTCTGATGAAGAGTAGGAGGCCCTGAAAAACTTTCTATTTCCCCATTTTCGGAGTGTTTAATTTGGGCGGGAGGGCTTTATCTAGTTTGCCACATGATTTTATCCTAATGAATTTTCTTGTCTTTTATTTCTTACATTAATACTTTTAGTTTTCTTTTTTAATATTTTTCCCTATTATGTAGTAACTAATACTTTAATTCCTAATATTTAATTCCTTAATCTAATACCTAATATTTAATATATATTGGCTACTTTGGACATTACGTTTTAGTCATTGTAGTCCTTAATCGTTAGATCATTATTGAGCAATTTCACTTTATAGCTACCACCAAGTCTTTATTGAAAGTTGTTTGCTCTTACATTTTGTAGTATATATTTTACCTTTGTATATAAGCTTAGACTTGATTTTGATAAATATTAAAATTGGCCTAATGTTAAATTGAAAAATTAAATAAATAATTGATTTTCAAAGATTCACCAATAAAAAATCATTTAATATACTTAATAATTTCATATATCAAAAATACAAAATTTATGATTGAATTGATTTATTTTATTTTTAACCAGTTCAATATAGGTTGTATGTATATGTTGTATGTATTTAAAAAGAAAAAATTAAAAAAATTAAAGTAGCAAAAATTAGCACGAAAAGACCAATTAAATATTTGTTAATTTTAAAAAGTTGTGTAATAAAGATATTTTCAATATTTATTTAATAAAGTTCAAATAGTGAAAAAAATAATTTAAATTGATTACTTTAATCAATATTGGTATTGCAGTTTGTATAAATTATGTTTTTATATTTTCATTATTGTAATTTTTTTATATGAATAATATTAAATTTTAACACAATTTATGATTTAATAAACTTGCAAGTATTTTAAAAACAATTTAATCAAAAGTTTTTTAAAGTTTATATCTAAACAATTGAATAAATGTTTATGAAAACAAATTAATTAATTAAAAATTTATTACTCGTATAAAATCAAATTTCATGTAAGAATTTTGTTTTATAATTCTCAAGTTTTAAGATCATAAAAGTTATAAAAATTAGTTATTAAAATGTAATTTTGGGTGTTGGTATTTTTTACGATTGTAGTTTTTTTTTTAATTTTGTAAGCTAAAACAAATATGTGTGTAATGTTTTGTACACATTATAATTTTTTTTAATTTTCTAAGTTAAAATAAACAGATAATTCAATATTTTCTGATAAAGAGCAATTAAGAATTTAAACCATTTTTTCAGAAATTTTTTTTTAATTGGTTTTTTAAAGTTTTTCAAATTTTAAATGAAACATGTATTTTTTAAATTAAGCAGTAAATTTTTTTTTAATGAATCATTTATTTAATATTTGAAGCAAAACTTTTTAAACAATATAGTTTTTTTTTTCAAGTTTCATCAAGAACTGTCAAAATAGAATATAGATTAAAATTTATTTTTTTTATCAACAAAAGCTTTGCGAAATCTGGCTTTGAAGTATTATATTATAAATATAGATTTTCCAGATAATTGATTTCGGTTAAAGACTTGAATTCTAAAATATATATGGTTTACAAAGGAAATATATTTTCAATTTAATGAAAAATAATTTTCAAGGATTAAGAGTTTTTTGATTATTTAGTTTATTGAAGTATATTGATTGATTGGTTTTTGCTTAAAATAAAATAGAAAATATGTGATTATCATAAAACATTGCTTTTTATCAACTAATTGGTCTGAGACTCACTTAAAATTTTAATTTTTAAAAACTAATGAAAGAGGAATCTTAATTTAAAAATACATGTTGCTTTTAAAACAAAGTAAAAATCCTTGAAAAAAAAATATTTGATTTTATCTTAGCTTTTAAGGAGAAAGGTATGCTTTTTCATTTGGAAAGCAATAGATATAAATTAATTTTGCAAAATTTGGCAGCAATTTTTTTATAGACTTTAAATCAAAAAATAATTTTTTTGTGTTGTTGATATTTTAAGTTTTATTTTTATTTTCGGATGAGTTTTTAAAGTTTAAAAATCATGACTTTTTTCAAAATATCTGTTTAAGGACTGATTGGATTCATAAAATCAACCCCTACTATTAAGAGAGATGAATTTCGAATATATGATCCAGATAAAATCATATTGCTCAAAGATCTTGTTGCCAAAAACAAGTATTTTTATTTATTTTTTACTTTTCTTGAACCCATAAAAATTTTTGGTCTAATTAATGTGATAACAAACTTTAATCTTAAGAACTTCAAAAAAAAAATACTTTGAAAAGTATTTCATTTCAGAAAAAAAAAAGTTTTCAATTGAATTGCTAATTAAATCAAACAAAAATAAACAATTTTTGACTTTCATTACAGAATTTCAGAGATGAGAAAAGAGCTCTGCCTTTCAAAAGATAAAAAACCAAAAAAAATTATATTCATTTTAATAAAATTGGTTAACATGCAAAATTGAAATTTGTTTTTCAAATCAAAAACCATTTATAGAAATGTCTTCAAATATACTATACATCTTCAACAAATATATTTGACAAAAACTACCTATTTCACGTAGGATATATATCTTTAAATATCATTTTTGATACTAAAATTATAACCACAATGTTTAATTTCAAAATTTTTTTTTCATAAAAACGTTATACATTAATATCAGGATATTTAAACTTTTATTAGACACCAAAAATCTAAAATGATCATTGTTAAATTGGCTCTGCTTGAAAATACTTATTTTTAGGAACATGTGGAACAATCAAAGTTTACCTTTTATAAAATTAAAAGTAGTATTATAAAATCTTACACCTCTCTTTTTACCATAAGAATTAATAAACCTTTCTAAAATATAAATGGTTTCAAAAATATCAATTTTGAAATGAAGACTTTACTAATTTTCTCCTTTTAAAATAAAAACAAATTTCAATAAAAATTTTTGAATACGAGATTACCATACATAAATTATATAAGATGAAAGCATACAATTAAAATCCAATCTATACTTTATTTTATGTGAATAAAAGAATTTTTTGATTTTTATTGATATTTTTCCCAAAAGTTTTCTATTCAAGTCATATTTGAGGATATATTTTCCAAAAAGTTTTCAATTCAGATCATATTTGAACACAAACAAATAAAATATTCTAAAGAATTGTAATTTTTATTTGATTGTTTGATACTTCTTTTAAATTCAAAATCATTTCAGTAATCTAAACAATACAGAAATTATATTGGTTATTAAAAATTTTAAATAAAAAATTGGTTTTTATCAAAAATTTCTGTTTCAAAATTTGAATTTAATTTTATACAAAAACATAAATTTACGATATAAAATATTAAAATATTTATTTGTGAAAATTTCTTTACATATTTTTCAAAGATATGAATGATTTTTAAAATTATAAAACAAACATATTTGAGAATATTTAATTCAAATTTAAAATTTTTTAATAATTTCAAATTATAATTTCAAAGTATGTTATCGTATACAATAAAAAAATTCAATCAAGTTTTAGCACATGAAAATTTTATAATTTGTAAAATTTATTTCTTTAATAGTAAATTCTTTTTGAATTTGGCAAAATTTATTTATGATTTAATTTCTCTATAGTATTTTATTGTCATAACAAATCGCTCAAAAAATCAACCCTTTTTTTCAGTTCAACTTTCAAAAATTTTAAACTTATTATTAAACTTATTTTTCGTTCTTTTTTTTTTTTAATAATTAAAAATATAAGTTGAAAGTTATACTTTTTTTCACATTTTCACTCAAAAATCAATTTTCTCTAAATAAATGTAGCTATTTTAAAAATTTTCATTTTTTAAATTTATTTATCTTTTAAAAAAAACCTAATATATATATTAAATATTATTTTATTCATATAATTTGTTTCAAATATTCAAGTTCTCTCAATCTTTAAAAAGTATGATTATAGAAGGATGTAAATCTTTAGGTAACTTTTCAAAGACTTGCCAATACAAAAAAGTGATGCCTCCATATTTCCAAATATTTTGGAGCTGTTTGGTTAGCTCTTTGTTCGACAATCTCTTCATGATTGCTTCGAATTCTTCGGAATATATTTTCTTTTTCGATTTGGGATCATTAGTGATTGGAGCGCTAATAAAAAATTCATACTCAAACCAATATTGAATCATGCGTTCAAGCCTCTCTGTTGGTTCTGGATATTTTGAATTCTTTTGACCTTTGAAAATCTCACTAAATTTTTTCACTCTGTTCATTAAAAACATGACAACTGATTCTTCTTTAGTAGAAAATGTTTCATTCTGACAAAATTTTTCAAAAGTTTTGAAAGCTCTCTCTTTACAATAGTATAGCAAAAGTTCTTTCTCTTTATTGGGAATGAGAGGAAAATTTCCATTCTAAAAAAAGGTTTTTTTATTTAAAAAAATTTAGCAACTCATGAATTTGAAGTAAAATATAATAATTTTTCTGAATGACATTACCTCACAAAAGTCACCAATATCCGACATTAAGTTGAATTATATTTATTGAAAGATTTAAACAAAAAACCAACTGATATATATCCCTTTTTTTAATAATGAAAATTGTGGGCCAGCGAAATTTTCAAACTCTTTTTTAAATTTAATTTTACAATTTTTTAAAAAATCAAAACAACTATCCCTTGCATCTAAATCAAAATTTTTAAAATATCTTTCATTTGTCATTGATAGTTCAATATAGTTTCAAATCATAGTATTTTTTAAAAATATTTTGATTCATCATGATATTTCAAAGTTTAATTTCTTGGCAAAAATTGAGATTTTGAAAACTTACTAAAAAAAAGTGATGACATAATAATTGTATAGTCAAAAAAAACTTGGATAAAGTGAAATTTTTGTAAACAAGAATTTTAAATTCAAGCTGAGAAATAAGTTTGCTTGAAATTTTCTTTTATTTTAAAAAAAGTTTTTTTTTATTTTTTTTAAAATATCAAATTCAAATGGGTTTATATATAACCCTTAAAAAATATAGGCTACTCGATAGTTTAAATAAAAATAATTTTTTCTCAGACAATTAGGAATATTATAATTGATTTACATTAATTTAAATTTGGTTTATTTCAAGTTAAATTCATGAAAAATCAGATTTATCAAAAAAATTATTTTTAAATTTAAAAACTAATTTATTATAATAATCCTACTATTAGAATAATTTAATAAAAATAAATTAATTTTGTTAATGACAATTGGTTTCAAAAAAATTTATTCATTAAAATAATGAAAAGAATGATAAAAATAACTTCAATAAATTCTCTTTGAAATTTTTTAATAACTATTTTTATTAAAAAATAAAAGGGCCAATTATTTCACACATGAAAAATAAATTTACATAAAAAATATATATTTGAACTAGCATAGAAAAATTTAATTATGATATATTGCTTCTACCATAACCAACTTAGTACATAAATCATTTTGTATTTAATTTTAACCCAATTTAAAAATCATACAATTCATTACCTTGAAAATTATAAATTGACCTAAAATCATTTCTGTTCCATTGATTTCAATGTTAATAGACTTGATTACGGGCCATTATTTAAGCCAGTGGTTTTAATGTTAAAATACTTGATTACTATTTCAATGCACTTAATTACTGGTCACAAGCAATGTTTATATATATATATTTTTGTCTTAATAAATAATTATTTTAATGGTTTCAATATTAACACAATTAATTGTTGGTTTTACATAATTAATTTTTTAAGTCAAAAAAAATTTAAATAGATCAAACAAAGTTTACTTAAAAAATTTGCATTTCAAAAAAAAATTCAGAATCAAGATCATACATAAATGGTTAAATATCTTTTAAAAAAATTAAATCGTATGCCTTTTACATGTTTAACTTTGGAAATTATACAATTAAAATTATAGAATTCACTTTTTTGAAATTTTTATTAAAATATTTCAAAAAATGAGCAAAATTTTTAAAAAACTTTTGATAATCTAAAACTTGAAAAAAGAAAAAGAAAATTGCATTAAAGTTTGAAAATAAAAAATTTTATATTTAAGCATTGAAAATATTATGTATTTATAAACAACATTTTTAACTCCTCTGAACAGGATAAAAACATTAAACACCTATAATTCAATTTTAAACAAAAAGCAAAAAAGTCAAAGATTTTTTTCACAGAGATAGATACTTCTATAAAAAACAGTAATGGTTCAGTTTAAGAAAAAAATGAAATTAATACAAAATAAAAAAATTATGGAAAGAGAATATTTCATTTTTGAAATAAAAAATTTATAACCAAAAAGATAATAATGGTTTATAATTTTTCCAAGAAGGACAAACAGAAACTTTAAAAAAGTTTCTTTTAAAAGATCATGTGAATATGATTTTTAACAGAAAGTGCTTTGTCACTTTAATACTGTGATAAATATTTTTCACAATATTGATATTTTATTACAATATTTTTTTTAAACAAGAGCATATACAAAATATCAGATTTTTGGTTTATTGGTATGCCTTAAACAATATTTTTTTATAAATGATCGTTCAACACTTTATAGAATTTTTGCCAAGGCTACTTTGCTTGAACCTCTGAATATTTTTCATAAAATTTAGCCAATGATTTTTGGAAATGTCAAACCGAAGAAGTTTATCATTTTAAAAAATGATTAAACATATCTTGAATAAAAATTTGTTTTAAGTATGCTTTAATGAATTTTTTTTAAAAAAAAAAAGTAAATCACTTTGCACACACTAGACTTTAAAAATTTCATTGCCAGAAAAAGTAAAAATTTACTCAAATTAACAAGAATTTAAATTCAAAGTGAATTATTTTTTGCAATCAACAAAATATTTACTCAAAACCAACAAGTGCTAATTGTCAGAATAGAACACTGGTGAGAAATTGATGATTTCCGATTTAAATCATAATGCTCAGTTAAATCAATGATGCAGATTTAAAGATGTGATCGATTTCAATTCAATTCAATTCAATTTAATTTAATTTAATTCATTTAAATTTAAAATTTCATAAAAAGAATGGGAGTAGTATGTAGTGAGGGAGCTTGCGTTTCACGCAAATTTAAACCTTTTCATGGCTTTCTAATGATTTTAATGTTTTCCGAAAATCTTTGTATTTTTGGTTGAAATTTAATGATTTTCTTTGTGGTTCTTAAAAATTAAGTCTATCACCATAAAAATAACAGATACTTTGAATTAAAAATGGTTTGTGCTTGTCTTATTCTTTCTAGTGTCTTTAAATGCTCCCAATAGAATTAAAATTACCTAGCTACTTAACAATAATTTGATATGAAATTTAGCCACACCAAACAACTTTTCTGAATGGGATTGACTATTTACCAAATTCTGAAATATGTGAGAATCTCCCACGTTACCGACCCTCGAGAGTTCGGGCACCTTCTTATCATCGTTATGAGGATTTAAAAGAAAACAGACCTGTAAGGAAATGTATTTGAAAGCTTATTGAAATAGAACTTTGCGCGATATAAATTCGAATTCGAATTCGAATTTGAATTCAACTAGAAATCCATTAATCGACGATATAAATTGGATCGAGATGCAATAATTCGAGACGATGGCCGAATTTTCTACTTTTACCTAGGGAATCCTCGCGATGCACAAGATTTCTCACAACTTTGGAATGAAAGAATGACAATCGAGGCATATAAAGATAATTATTTGAGGATTAACAATGAAAGCATTCTTTATAAAATGACGGGTGGATTTTTTAAAAGTAAAAAATTCAAGTTTAATTTTGGCGGTGAATGGAGGTAGAAAAACAAATAATTTTTATTTTTAAAAATTTTTTGGGTGGTGATTAATTATATTTTGACAAATTTCATCAATAGATGGATCGATAAAGGCGATCGTTTGGTGTTTCGCGCGATTTATCGTAATGAATGCAATGAAAAAGAAATTCGAAAAATTGCTGTTTACGAAAAAAATACAAGGGAGTTTCTTTTCGATCAAAAACAACTTTCCATGATGTTGATTGACGAATTTGAAATTGTGATGTTGATGTCGTGTATGGTCTTCATGCAGTCTTTGGAGAAGAGATCTTTATTAAGAAGACGTTGGTAACGTAAATTTTTTTTAAATTTTTTTAATTTGATCATTATTTCACCATATATATTAAATCCATCAAATTCAATAAAATCTTGTTTTAGCATTCCCCGTTTATTTAAATTTAATAAGAATCTGAAAAGCAATCATCAATACCGCGAAAAGAGGTGAAAGCTTTCAAATATCCTTTTAAAAGTAAAATTATTTAGCAAAAGATATTTTTATATTTGTTTTATAACTCGTTTTTAGGAGTAAAATGTTTGGTTTTCACTGGATTTATAAAGAATAAAAAGGGTTGAAACAGTGATATCAAGTTTTTTGTTTCAAAGTAATAAAATTTTAGTTATTATTTTAGATTTTTTAAAAGGATTAACATTTTTAAAATTAACAAATAAATTAAATAATACATGAAGAAATAAGTTTTCAATAAAAACTTAATTTTAACACAAACTTTTTATTTCTGTCTTAAAAATCATCACCAAATTCATTTATTAAAAAGTTAATATTTAAAAAAAAATCTATAATTAAAGTGAGTTTTACATAAAATTAGATTTCAAAAGATTTTTGAATGAAAACATGATTTTTTTTTAATAATAACATGAGATTTAAAAATGTTAATTTATAAAAATAAATATGATTTAATACACAATATATAATTATTATGATATTATATGTTTTAGTTTTTAATAAAAGTATCCTTATTTCTTGAAGTTAATTAAATATATATACAATGAGTTTCATCATCATAATTTTATTTCACTTATTACTAACACAAAAGAATTATTCAATTTTTATTGTTCTTTCAATTCAAGTGAGCTTAAATTTCTAAATGATATTCAAAAATTATAAAATAAAAAAGTTTATTAATAGTAAGAAAAAAGTAGAAAGAGAAGAAGAAAAAGAAGAAAGAATCTATCAAACCTGCCATCTCTTTATCATGATATCAAACAATCAAAACGGCATGTTTATGATATAAAAAATTTTTCTTTTGTTAATTCAATTCATTTTTGTTTTTAAAGGCAAAGAAAATTGGATTGAGAATATGTAAAATTTTTTTTGAAACCTTTTATTAACTTTAAATATCTCAAAGATATATATATATATTTTTATAAAGAAAAAAAGTCTTACTTTGCTTCTTACTTTTAAATCATCATCATCATCATCATCATCATCATCAAAAACCGAAAAAATTCTTTTAGAAACCATTGGATAATACAAATTCCTTTTTGTTTTTTGTTGTACAAAAACAAAAACAAAAACAAAAACAAAAAACCATAACATAACATCCATACTATACATGTATATTTACATGTATTTATTTATTTAAAAACTCTGCGTTGTACAAATTTTTTTTTTAACAGTTAAATGGATGCATCAACTTTACAACTTTCTAAAAGGATTTTTTAAAAAAAAAAATATTGGCCATTTTTAAACTTAATTTCCCCTTACAGTTTAAAATAGGAATAAAAGACTCCTGAATGTCATTGTTTAGAATACCTTATTTATTCATTTTAATCACATTCAAAAATTTTTTACACAACGGTTTTTCATGATAACGTTTCATAGTACTAAAATCACGATCCACGTGTTTTTTTTCACTTTGTCGGCTACCAAAAAAAAAGTTTCAAAAATTTTTAATCAGTCCGGCGCCCGTTTTTTATGCAATCAATCAAAGTATTATTCGCATTAGTAACGGAACTTTTTAACTATCTTACATAGTCAAACCATGATGCGGCCTGATTATCAAGATTCACCATAAGATGACTGGATCTTAACATAATCTTGGGAATTTTTTTTTAAAAAACACTGCTGATTTATGATCCTTTTAAAACGTATTTATACAGTTGACAAACACCTTTAATTTGTCGCTTTTGGACTTTATTCCTTTCCCAAGATTTTACCTCTTTCAAAATTTTCACAAAAAGCTTTTTTTTTTCACAAAATCTTTTTCAAAAAAAAAAAAGAACCTTTTACGTTAAAAATCATTAGAATTTCAATAAACATTCAATCGATCCAAGTATCCTCTTTTCAAAACTCTCTGATTCAACCCCTAATACCTCTTTTTCAGAATACAAACTCACTTATATTTGGAAAAGGAATTTTTTTTTAGGAAAAAGAAATGTCACCAAAAGTTAAGAAACAAAAAATCGAAGACAAAGATAAAGACAAAGGCAAAGAGACAGTCGAAACCAAAGATATCTCAACCTCTCCCGAAAAAGGCTTATTTAATGATCTTGCCCCTGAACTTTTTATCAACATTTGCAAATTTCTTTCACCTAAAGACTTGTCTAAACTGTTGCTCGCTTGCCGTCGATTTCACAATTTTCTTTCGACTGTTGATTCATTTTCTACTGAATTAATTTGGCGCGAGGCGCGACTCACGTTTTTTCCAACGTATGATCTCCCACCACCTGAAGGTGTTTCTGAATGTGATTACCTTCGTTTGCTTGTTGAAAGAGGTTGTAAGCTTTGTGGAAAGAAAACTACCGGCCCTGCCCAAATCCATTGGGAATTTGTGGTCCGCTGTTGCCACGATTGTTTTCTTTCCAACATAATCTAGTACGACTAGGAATTTTGTGGTGAATTCACTTGTTGTTGTAATTTCTAATTATCATTGCATTAAGTCAAAGTTTTTTTTTCCCTAATCTTAGCGACCATAGATTATCAAGCGTTGCCTCAATTCCCGATGAACTTATTCCTGCTCTTCCTTATGGTAGACGCTACAATTGTCAGGTTTATTGGATTCCACAGGTAAAAAAGATTTGTGAGGAGTATAATGCGATTCCTAAAGGAGAACAAGCCAATTGGTTAAAGGAACATATCGCAAAAGCTCAAAGAGCAGTCAAAGAAAAACTTCCTCGTCAAGCCTCAAGGGTGCGAGCAAACAACCAAAAGAAAAATGAGCGACAGCAAGAAATCAAGAGTCGTGTTGAATTAATGTTGAAGGAGACTGATGAATACGGAAATCTAAAGTTTGAACGCGATCGAGTCACAAAATTGGGCACAATTTATTGGTGGGCAATCACTGCGGATTACACCAATAAATTCACTGATCTTGCTTGGCACCGATTGAGGCGGAAGATAGAGAGTGAATATTACAAGAACATAAGCATGGACATCGCTGCAAGTAGAATCATTGGAAGGAACAATTAAGAAAAATCTTATCAAAAGGTTTCTCGATTAGAACATGGGGTATTGGTGACATTTATGTTTGGTGTAATGTTGTATTGCATAGAATCAATTATACACGAGGAGACTCTCAAATACAGGGGTTTTTTTAAAGTTTGGTAGTAATTAAGAAACAAAAAATTTCTGCTTTGCTTGTTTCGCGAGATGGCTCCCTTTAGAAATAGTTTACAACAAGAAAAAAAGGCCAGACAAATGACTCTTTAATTTAAATTAGGTATTCAAATTTGGATTTCCAGCGATTTAAATGATGAATTCAAGAGTTGGAAAAATATAATGTTAACAATTTGAAACTATATAACCCAACCTGAAGCTGATATTTCATGTTTCTCTTAACAACAACAACAACAACAACAACAACATGAAAGAGTTCAAATTTTTAGCGAAATTTGCAAACCTTTTTTAAATTTAGTACGGCCTTTGCAACGTGAAATTTACTTTGAGACTGATGTGTAAATGATGACTTTTCCAGTTTTAAAAATAAGTTTAAGCAAATTAATTTTTTAATAAATAAAGAAGTTTTAATTTTTTAATTTAGAGAAAAGAGTATCGACTATTCTAATTAGATTTGATTAAACCTCTTCTCTCTATTAAACCATATAGAGTTCAAATTTTTTTCAAAAAATAAAAATAAAATACTATTACATAAATATTAAATTAAAAATTTAACACATTTAATCAAATGAAATATTTCATAATGCCCTAAATGTATTATATCATATTATTTTGATCTAACATTTATCAATATCTTTGATTTGATTTGGAACGAAAAATTAATTTTAAAAAACAAAGCAATTGATTTTCAAACGCATGGAAAAAATAGTTTTTTTTTATTTTAATTTTTACACTCTAAAAATATAAATTAATTTTATATAAAATTATATATATATTTGTATCGAGTATCAGCCAAATTTTTATAACTTTGAAGTTTTTTTTTTTTTTTGTGTTGTGAATCTTTAGACAAATATATATATATATATATTTATATTTATATTTATTTATTTAAAAAAGAGGCACATGATAAATTTATTTATTTTTAAAAACGATTTTTTCATGAATTTTTAACAAAAATAATTTAGAATAATTTGATATGTCAGAAATTTTTTTCATATTGAACAATCTTTAAAATTAAGCTAAATCGAAAAAAAAAAATTATGAAAGATTTCTGTAAAACCGTTTAAAATATTTTTAATAAGATTATCTACATTTTTAAAAACTGTTTAAAATGTATTTTTATCTAATTTTGTTCAAGATTAGAGGTTTTTTTTAGGAATTTTTTTTTGTCACGTGTCGAAATTAATTGATAGGTAAACTATGTTAAAGACCATTGTGGGAATTCATTTTCCGACTTGAAGGACAAATTTAGCCTTTTTTTTCTCTCTAGAATTTTTTGTATTCAGATTTAGAGATTAATTTTACCTTATGGAGATTAGGATCCTTTTAGAAAAATCTAAAATTTTTTAAAACTATGAGCCTTATAATTTGGAAATTCCCTTTTAAAAAAAAAGGAGGGAAATTCCCAATTTGATTTTCATGAATGAACTCCAGTTCATTCATAACGAATTTCTTTCTAGAAAATTCTATCGAAGATCTGCATGGAAATCTCCGGAATTGTAAATATTATAATTTAAAATGGAAATTCTTTTTCTCAAAATATTTAGGAGAAGACTGTACATGTTATCAGAATTTTTAATAAATTCTTCAAATCAGAATAAGGAAAATTTAATAAAGAAGGTCAACAAATTCCGATATATTTTCAAAGGAAAAAGTCCTCACATTATAGCCGTCTGTATTTCTGAGGTAACAGACTATTATTGAAACATTGGCTAATTGTTATAGAAAATATTTTTAATTTTCATTTGCAACAGAAAAATCTAATTCTTCCTGTCATGAGTTCAAAAGAAAATTAATAGCCTACATTATGGCGGGAGGAACTTACTGTTGATTCGAATTTTTTGAACATTTTATTTAAAATCTTGTATTTTCTTGTGTTATTAAATAGGATATTAAATGTATTGTGATTAAAATGTAGCAGTTAACAAATTGTTTTTAAATCTGAACCGAATATAATTTAAAATAAATATAATGGTTAATTTCTATAAAATGATCCAATAATAAGAGAAGAAGAAGAAGAAAAAGAAAAAGAAAAAGAAGAAAAGGTAATTAAAATAAAAATTTTATTTAAACACACCCTCAAAGATTGAACTTGAACCAAAATTTATCAGTAATAAATTGACAATTTCAGACTTTCCTAAGAATTATATATAATAAACAAAACTTTAAATAAAAATCAGAAAAATTTTTTAATAACCAGTTCAACTTTTAAATAATAATTTAACATGAATGCTCAGGAAAAATTCGAATTTTTCTTTGACCAATATCTTACCCACATAAATCTTCAAGAGAATACAGTTACATTGCCTTCGGTCAAAGATCTTTGGAATAATTATCCAAAAAATTTGAAAATTGCCTTGGGAAAAGCTCATATCAATGATTTACCGAGTCCAATTCTCTGTCAGTATTTTTCTTTTATTACTTCTAAAGAAAATTTGGCTTCTATGTCAACCAAAGACTCACATAAACCTCAAGAGAGTTTACAATTCAATCAACCTGCCTCCAATTCTATCGATATAAATTCTGTCGAAATGGGCTCTCAACCAATGACAGCTAAACGGAATTCCAGCGATCAAATAAATGCAGTTACCTCATCCAATAATAACCTTTCATACAGCCACAAAAAAGATTATTATGCGGTGCAAGTTGACCAAGAATTTCTTGAAAAAGGAGGACGTTTCCCTCACTTAATAACCGGAGAGAAGGTTGTTAACCATAATAACTTGATAAATTCATTTGATATAAACGAGGCATACGAATTTGCCAAACAAAAATGATTATTATTATTATACCATAATTATTATTATTATTATTATTATTATTATTATTATTATTATAGTTATTATTATTATTATTTTTGTTTTTTCTTGAAAATCTTTTATCTTTCACAGATTTGACCGAACAAATATTTATGAAATAAAAAGTATTCTTCATACCGGATAAAAATGAAATTTTTCATGTGTTTATCCCTTTAAAAGTTAGAGTTTCAAAAAAATTTCTGTATAAAAGAGAAATGAGGGTATCCAGCAAAAAACATTCTTGAATTCAAAAATCTAAAATGATTAAAAGCTAATTTCTTTTAGAATTTCAAACAATTAGTTCATTCAATATAATATTTTAATCACAATACTTTTTGTGATATCAAATAGGATAAAAAACTTATTGAATTAGCAATTCAGAAGAATTATCACTAAAAAGATTTTTATTCGTTGTGTTGCAAAACTATATCATTATACTTTTAAATAACTAGGAAACAAAATATTTTACAATAAAATCATCAAAGATACAATGGTTAAAAAATATTTGATCATTAAATATTTCTTACAATGATTTCAAACTAAAAAAAAAAAACTAAAGTACAATTCACAAAAAATATATTTGTCATTTCAAAAATTACACATGAAGATTTGGAAACAATATATTGCAAAAAAATTCTTTAATGTTAATTAAAATACGGTATTTTTTAGATAATAATTAATTTACTTTATAATAAATTTTAGCCAATTTGTCACAAATATTTATAGATAAATTTAAAAATATTTATATGTAAATAAATATTTCAAAACATTTAATTTTTTTTAAATAATTATATTTGATATTCAATATAAAATTTAAAAAGAGTAAGCAAAAAAAAACATAATTTTTCAAAAAAAAATGATAAATTTAATTTATTACATCTAATTCAAAAAAAAAAAGTTTATTTTTCAATAAATTGATATTTTAAAAAAAAAATTTTCTTACATTTATCCCTTTTAAAACCAACTAATTTAATATTTTGTAACTAATCATACATAATTTTACTAAAATAAAATTGGGTACTTAAATTGACAATTAAATTCATAATTAAATTTATGAGCAAAATACACACAAATATAATATAAAATTCAAACATAAATTTCGTAAATTTTCAAGCTTACTCTTGATAAATCTATAAATTTTTCTTATACAATTTACAAAGTTTTATTTTAATCAAGAAATTAAATTTGACAATAAAATTTCAAAAATTGACAAGACATTCTGAATATCATAAAAATTTTTAGTTTTATTTAAAAAAATATCAACTTATTATTACTTTGACATTATATTATCAAAAGAAATTAAAAGTTGAAAAAAAATTTAAAAATTTTATTTGGCTTAAATAATCGATTATTTGTGAAATAATATAATTTTTAATAATTTAATTAATCCATTTTTCTTATATAGATTAATATTTTTGTAATTAATATAAATTTTTAATTAAATTTCAAAAATTTTAATAATCATATCTAACTCACTTGATAGTTAAAATTTTATTTTTTTTTATTCAACTTCAAAATAAACGAAAAAATTTGTTTATTTTCAAAATTAACAATAATCAGAAAATTCAATGTCTTGTGTGTTATATAAAAATAAATATTGATTTTTGTATTTATAAAAATAGTCAATTTTTGTTTTAATTCAGATTTGTTTTTATAAATTAAAAAAGTTATATTTTATGCAAAAGTCTAATTTTTAATTGTTTTTAAGTTAAACGATTTATATATTCTGATAATTATAATTAAAAATAAATTTGTTTAAAAATTCTTTTAAATTTTGAGACAAAATAAACTAATCAATTTTTTGAAATCATTAGCTAGTTAATTTTTGTTGATTTGTGTTTCAAAACAATAAGTATTTTTATTTTAAGTGTATTAATATATTATAAAAAATATTGTTTTATTATAAAATTTTATTAAAAATATACATTTTTTAAATAAAAAAAGCTTTTTTATATATTTTTAAATTGTATTATTTTAAGTTTTAATATTTTTTGTAAAAATTTTAATAAACTATTAAACAATTCTTAATGTTAAATATTTTATAATATAATTATAATATTTACTTATATTTGTATATATTACAAAAATTGTTATTTATTACTTTTTTTGTAGTTTTTTAAAAAAAAATTTATATTGTTACAAATTAAAATAACATATTTATTGATAACAAAATAATTACAAAATAATTAAAGAAAATTTTTATTAAAAGAGTAAATTAAATATGCATGTATTTAATGTGTAAATTAGTTTTTTTTTTTTTATTGTTGTTACCGGAGTCTAGCTATTGTTTTAAATTCATTGTGTATTGGGTTTTTCTGTACTTTTTAAGATATTACTAAATAGTCTTTATACTTCTCTAATTATTATCGAAAGTTGTTGTAATCTCTGGTAATGTATTTATCTCCAAAGTATCTCTTTATACTTTGAATGGTGTATGCTGTTGGGCTTATATAATGGCCAATTCCATGCCAATAATCTTTATCTAGTTACTTTGTGTTGAAAGTCAACTCTCTTACAGGAATCCTCCTTCTGTAGGCTCTTCAAAAATAACAAAAGTAAAAATAAAAATAAAAGAATTTAAAATAAAAATATGTGTTTTTCCAATATGAATTTCAAACTAGTCTCGCGAGTTGTCATTTTTCTAATTATTAAATCTCAGTTTAAATCGGAGCTTAAAACGAAGTTTCAAGATTTAACATTCAAAAATTAATCTACCAGATTAATTTTAATTGTCTATTAGTTTCGGGTTTTTGAATTTTATCGAATTTAAAAGTCATAATAATTTTTAAGAAAAGAGAGAGAAATAAATGTTTTAACATTAAATATTTCATTTTAATAATTAGGAAATTAAAAGATTACATTTTTATTTCAAATGTAGAGAATATTACTCTGCTAAATATCTATTGTAAGATACATTTCTTGAAAGAGAAAAGCTCTTCTTTTATACAAGTTTTCGTTTCACTATTTTATGTTCTTGAACTTTTTGTTCTTTCTAAAATATTTATTAATTTCTGTAAATAAATATGAATTTCAATGAACTATTCATTAATGCGAAGAACTTTGATTAATTTCAACCTAAACTTGTTGAACTTTTTCTAATTTATTTGAAATCTATCTAAAAATGCATGGACTTCTTGAATTTCAGCCTGAACTGCTTGAAATTGCTCTTGTATTCAAAGTTTACGGTTCTGCATACGATCTACATACTTTCTGTAGATCAATGCTAATTTCGTTTAACATTATTAACTAATAATTAAATAACTAAATTAAAAGATTGGATAATTGAATAACTGGGTAATAAATAATTGGATAAATAAATAAATAAATAAAGTAACTGATAAATAGTAAATAAGAAATTATAAATAATTTAAAATATTTTTTTAATGCTTTTGTATTCTTATCTTTTTTTCTGATAATATCAACAAACAAAAGCAGTTTTAATAGCTTTAAAAGACCCAAAATACATTATAGCATATTGCTACAAACAACAAACTTTAGCTTAACATTTAAAATTTTATTAAAAAATATCTAAAAAAATGTTATACAAAATTATAACAACAAAAATAAAAGCAAAAACAGATATTATAAAAGATTTTACAATTTTAAAAGTGCTAAAAAAAAGAAAATTAGCAAGTAATATTTAAATATTATTATTCAAGAAAACCTAAAATACAAACTCTATACAAAAAAATTTAATATTGTTTTTAATAACCAATTTTAACTAAAACACAAACTTAATATAAACTAATTTGGTTTTAGCATTTTTATTAGATATTAAAATAAAGATTATCTATTTAATAATTGGTAAATATTTTCTAGATATTAATAGAAGTTGTATGTAAAAACATAATTTGTTTAACTTTTAAAATGAATAATAATTAATTAGATATTAATATATTAAGCAATTTAGCCATATACTAATAAGAACCAACTTTAACAATATGTTGTTATTACTATTATCTAAATAAAAAAGACTATTGTTTATGGCCAAATTTAGATTAAGTACTATAATTGGTACAGTTATAACAGGACTAATGTAAATATCAGAAAAACAAAAAAAACCAATATCTCTATTTTTCACAAAAAAAAGCAGGCTTTAATTCAAAAAAGATAATCTGAAAGACATTAAAAGAAAAATTTTCCTCAAGTATTTTGAAAAATTGGCAGCAGCAGTTTTGAGAAAGAAAAAAGTTTGGTTATTTGCTCTTTTGGTCTTTTAAACAGTAGTAAGAGAGGTTGTAAAGAAAAAAGAGTAGCTTTGTTATCAGCTTGTAAAAGTGATAATTACACTAAAACTGGTTCTAATATGATTGCCACTTGGAAAAGACTTGGATGGAGAAAAACTCTTATTCAAAGCCAAAGACTACTTTGTATTTATATTATTTAAGAGAAGCGTTTCAAAAAAATACTGCATAGCTAATTTTACTATAGAAAAAACTTCGAAAGTACTATAACTGGTTAAAAAAAATAAGTGCTTCCTTTTTATTCTTTGCTCTGGTTGTGATCATAAAAATATGAAAGAAAAAAAGATTTTTTTATTCATAACTAAAAATAAAAATATTAAATTGTAAATTTATAACCAGCTCAAAATTTAGTTTAAAAATCACATGTGTTTTTTAATATTAGATTTAATATTAACTTTGTATTCAAAATTGTGTAAAAAGAGTTAATAAATAACTTAAGAGTTTTAACATTTGAAATAAACATAATTTATTAAACAACTTTTTTGTAGTTCCAAAGTTGATTAGCTGCTAACTTTGTTGAGTTTAATTTAGTTCTCTAATTTTTGAAACCCAGAATTAATTCACTTATAATTAATTCACAAATTTAACTTATCATCTTGGACAAATGCATTAAAATTACACTAGAATCGGTTGATTTAGAATTTTCAAAGCCAGGTTTTTGTAAAACTACGCCATTTCTCACTTGAACAAATGAGATATTTTATACCCTTTTATCACAACCCATCACAAAATATTAACTTCGCCACAATACCGTATTTCGCCAATTTACCCCCTTTTATTTCATTTTTAAAAAACATAACTAAATAAATAAAAATTTTCAGCATTTAATTTAAATAAAGATTTCATAATCCAAGGAAGTTTCCTTGCATCCAATGGATAGATATTAAAAAAATTATTTTTTACGTTTATGTTAGAATTATTTAAGTAGGAAAAGAGATTTATCAATGAATTCTTAAAATAGTTCCTGCGGTCATCATCAAATAGAGTTTATTTCCAGAAAATGGGTCTCATTTAAAATTGAAAATAGCAATCACAATGAGAAACATATACTGTACATTCGTTTATAATTCCTTCCCAGACCATCTCTACCCGTTTAATCAATCCCAATGACAGAATCTAGCCTTATGAAGTAAGCATTTATATCAAGAATTTTTCTTTCACATTCTCGCGTTTAAGAATTATTCCAAGCGAATGTGATTTAAAAAAAATCATACGTTAAAAATCCTTATTTATTAGCCAGATAAACTCTTTCAAGTCCTTCTTTCACCACACAAAATTTTTATAGTTTAATAATCCCTTTGTGTTTATTTAAAAATCATGCTTTCAACATCATCAATTTCAATTGAAAATGTAACTTCACATTTCGGCTGGGTTGAAGGAGCATTCATTGTCATTAAAGAAAATTTGAACAATTTTCCAAGCGACAATTATTCAAGAATTGCTGACTTTGTTAAAGAATATTTTGAACGCAATCATAAAACACCCGAAGATTTATTCGATTACTTAAACAATAAAAGTTCAAGAAGTTCAATAGACTATATTTTGCTTGGCTTTTCTTTAGAACATGGGGTTGGAACTATTCCTAATTCAAAAAAAGCATTTTTAGAATTTCAGAAAGCAGCGAATTCAGAATTTTCTTTTGGACAATTCTTCTTAGGTCGTTGTTATGATCATGGAATTGGTACTCATCCAGATCGAGGAAAAGCATTTGAATTCTATTCAAAAGCAGCCGAGATGGGAAATACCCTTGCACAAAACACTCTTGGATGGTTTTATCTAAATGGATTAGAAACAGCGAAAAATGTGGAAAAAGCATTTAAACTCTATTCAAAAGCAGCAGAGGCGGGAAATATTCTTGCACAAAACAGTCTTGGATGGTGTTATCAAAATGGATTAGGAACAACGAAAAATCTGGAAAAAGCATTTGAATTTTATTCAAAAGCAGCAGAGGCGGGAAATATCCTTGCACAAAACAGTCTTGGATGGTGTTATCAAAATGGATTAGGAACAACGAAAAATCTGGAAAAAGCATTTGAACTTTATTCAAAAGCAGCAGAGGTGGGAAATACAAATGCACAAAACAACCTTGGATGGTGTTATCAAAATGGATTAGGAACAACGAAAAATGTGGCGAAAGCATTTGAATTCTATTCAAAAG